>JAVGWN010000597.1:0-13982 GCA_034552555.1 Semaprochilodus insignis
GAGTGTTCTGGTGTGAACCTGTGAACTGCACAATGAATGAACTGTACACAGTGGCGGTGACGTCCACCTCTAAAAGCTCCTGCACAGAACGATACTACATGAAATGGTTATGAATAATTGATGTTGTTTCATATTTCAGACACTGCTTTACAATAGGCTGTACACTAGTTTGGAACCTACTCTCAGAAAGGCAAAATATTTTCCCGGTTTGTTGTTTTTTTACTATTATGCATCATCTGAACACAGCAGCTGCGGTTTACATCTTGTGAAAATGTTGTGATGAATGGACCAACAGAAGTGGCCCAAAACAGCTTGGAAAGACGTCTGGTTCCATTAACCTACATTAAATGAGGTTTCTGCCCTCTCCTGTAAAGTTGCCATTTTGGAGATACTTGCTTTTCACAGGACAGCGACGATATATAAACTCAGCAGACACGTGTAGGTTCACTGGTGGTTTAGTAAATAAAATGTCTCTAACCGCTGGTACCTGTGTTTGGGCTTTCTTCAAACAACCAGTTCACACCAAACCACTCTGATTGAAGTTGTGAAAAATCAGTAGAATTCCCCTTTAAAGCATGTTTCAGAAGTCATGGCCTCTGCTCCACTTATTAATTAGCAGTGAGTAAACAGCCCGACCACACAACATACTGTTAAGAGTCACCCCAGAAATAGTCTTTGCAATACAGGACATTCAATGTGCACAGGAGCACAGTACTAGCACAGTACTAGCTGTTTCTCTATATCGAGTTTCTGGTACTCACCAGTGCAGGTCTGTTGGAGAGAGCAGAGCAGCAGAACCACCAGCAGAGCAGACAGGGTCCTCATTCTAGCAGAAGAGAGTTCACCCAGAGAGACGGAGCTGAGGAGAGGAGAGAGGAGTCCAGTGCTGGATGTGTGACCAGCACTCCTTCATTTATACAGAGACGGAGCAGAGCCCACTCCATAGCTGAAATCCCCTAGTGATGTGTCATGTGTAGCACGTTTCTCAGTAGCTCTGCCTCCACTACGTCCTTCCTCTTCTCTTGAAGACTTGACATCACTTCTGTGGGAGAACACCTTCAGCTATTTGCAGACGCTGCAGAGAATCTGCTCAACAGAACAGAGCTGAGCAGAACACACCGTTCATAAAGGCTGCATGTGGGAGGTTTACATACATCTGCTACAGGGAACACACTTAAATATGTACATGCAGTTTAATACATAAATACATACATACATACATGCAGTTTAATATCAAATCAAATCAGATCACGTTTACACAATACTACACACCTGAATAGCTTCATTTGTCCTCATATACAGTTTTCTATCGCAGTAATATGAAGTTATGAATAGAAGTTATGATATATACAGATGTACACATTCCCGTATATGCAGTCCGTGTAGTCTGAGGTGGATAAATTATAAAATTATACCCTGTATATACCCTGCATACAGCATATTGATAGAATATAAACCATATGTCAGTCTATACGTGCTCTGGTATAGATATGTAAAGCCAGAGTGATGGTGAGGTTTGTTGTAGTGATGGTTGTCCATGGAGATCAGAGATGATGATGATATAGGTGAGATTGACCAACGCCCCAGCACGACTGGCTGTTCAGCTGCCTGATGGTGTGGGTGAAGAAACTCTTTCAGAACCGGCAGGTTCTAGATTTTAAGCTTCTGTATAGAATGTAGAATAGAAATATAGAATGTCTTAGAACTTTTACACATCATATTTTATATTCTATTTGCCCCCAACATATAACATGCAGCAAACAACAACTGTTCACTGTACATGGTGTGTTGACATACATACACATCATCAAAATCAGCAAAACATGGAACAGGCCGTGCCCAAACTTTTGCATGTGGCCGTATATAACCATAAAGGTCTTCTGAAGATTGTACAGTATGTACAGATCAATTGATAATCAGGATGTACTGATAGAAAGCTAGACAGATATACTGACACTCACACAGACAGAGAGGCAGACAGTGATGACAGTCTGAAGACTACATGGATAGAAATCTGCACCAGAATGCTGAAACTTGGACCAACGAGAGCAGAGCTAAATGGCAAGTTGGTTTTATTAAACAATGAGACAGTCGAATCAAACAGCAACACACAACACAACATGAAAGGGTGAGTCAGGGGCAGGCAGAGGTCAGAAACCGGAAACACAGTCAACGAGGCAAACAAGTTTAGAAGGGCTAGACAAGAGGAAGGTCTGAGGAAGGGAAATGGAGGTCGGAAGCCAGAGACGCAAAGATAAACAAAGCCAATAAGGGGGAAAGCCAAAGGGGAAGTCGAGGACGAAAAGGAGATCGAAACCAAAGAGTAGATACAAAGAAAGACTAAAAAATTGCTAAACAAGGATTTTGGCAAAACCTTGCGATGATGTGGTAACAGTGAGGGGTTTATATACTGGAGAGAAAGAGGTTAAACTAGGGACAGCTGTGAATAGAACTCAAGTGACCTAGAGTGGATCTGGTTGGACAGCTGGGGACATGTGGGCGTGACGTCATGGGGCGAAGCCCTCTGGGAAGTGGAGTCTGGGAGAGGGAAGGAGCCAGGAAGACCCGGAAGCGTGACAAAACTGGACGTCTGAGATGCCGAGATGTTCCGGACTGGGACCAAAGGTAGGATTAGGATTACTGTCTTGGATCAGAAAGTAAAACCAAATTCAAAGACTTTAAAGACTAAAACTTATAATAAAAATAATATCTAGAAAGTCTCAAACTGTGAAAATGATTATGTCTAGAGAACAAAGACAGAAATTATTGACTGCATCACAAGAAAGGAAAAATTTAATTTATGTTATTAATATGTTTGAAATTAGGGTTAGATAATTAAATGTATAATTCATTAATTAATTCATTTTCTAAACCACTTATCCTTCTGGTTCGCGGCGGGGGTACTGGACCTCATCCCAGCGCTCTTTGGCTGGGAATGCAGGAAACACCCTGGACAGGTTTGTGAACAAACTTAAAGTGTGCTGCAGAAGGTCAGCTGATTCTGGTTCAGAAGTTAATATACTGCTCATGTATCCTAGGAGGTTACTAAGGTGCTACCAAGCCACTGCTAATGTAACCCGGGTGTTTGTTAAGTTATCCCAGGTGGTTGCTAATATGCATGTAGGCCATTACTAGGTTCCAAACAGCAGAAGCACATTATTTGTGTGTAGGTTCTGAAGAATAAGATAATTATGGGGCCATTGCTAAGGAATCCCAGGTGGTTGCTAAGGTGCTACTGGACCACTGCTACGGTATCCTAGATTGTTGCAAAGGTGCTACCGGGCCACTCCTAAGGTATCCCAGGTTGTCCTACTAAGCCATTATTACAGATGCTAATATGCTTGTAGACCATTGCTATGTTCCAAACAGCAGAAGCACATTATTTGTTTGTAGGTTCTTAAGAATAAGACAATTATGAAAAACAGAAAAACAGTAGGTGCTGTAGGGCTGAGTGTAAATGTATGTATGAAATGTATTCCCTCTGTTGGTGGTCTGCTAGCAAACAAGACCCATCTACATGATGTCTGTATGGGTGTTGAAAGAGGAAGTGTCTCACCGACGGTGTTTAAAATGTTACCGAGAATCAGAGAACAGAAAACTACTAGAACAAATCCCCATGGTGGGCTTTCACTACCTCAGTCTTCTGCTGAATGAGAGTTCTCGTCTCTCCACTATACTACATTCTTAGAAAGCAGACCAACTATAGACACGCTGATGATGGCGTTTCCTGCAGTCACTCTTTCTTATATACCTGAGAGATGATCTTCAGAAGCTCTACTGGAGAGCTCCACTGTAATATAAGCCTATTTGGTTAATGACTTTAGAGGAACCTCCAGACATACACGCACCTTCACTCAGTATACAAACAGAAATCAAACCTTTATCAGAAACACAGTGACTGAAGAAACAGAACCTAAATCATCATGAAAAAGGGCCACAATGGTTGGAACCCTGTCATGTACGATAACAGCTCTGAATGCTTAATGAGACTGGAGAACACATGGCTAGAGATCCAAGACCATTCCATGCTTTGGCTCATTGGCTTGCTAGAAGATCCAGCCATGGTACAGTTTAGTATTGCTGTTACTCATACACACCCACCTGGCAGTTAACAGATGAGTTGAATCAGGTGTGCTGGAACAGGTAAGCTACCAAACTATGCTGGACCAGGACCAGAGTGGTCCTCCAGGATCAGAGTGGTGCACCCCTTTTAGCAGAATGCCTAAAACACAGAGGCTGCATCTCATTATGTACTACACACTAACACTACACAGTATATACTCTGTACTAATCTTAATAGTATGAGTTCTGCACGCTAGAATACACGGTATTAGCATACTACACTGTATTACACCATTTCTGGTCTTGCCATCACCACAGCCACCATCGCTTCACCGTCCACCATTTTTTATAGAATTTTCCAGACGAGAGAAGCTCCGCCCTTTCCATTTCCCATTGCGTTGGGTATTTAAGGGTCGTATATGTGTATGTGTTTGTCTCTGTGTTGTAAATCTCCGTTTTTCAAATATAACTTCAGAAGCATTGGTTCGTTTCCGGGGCTTGTTTGCCAACTCTTCTTCTCTTTTACTTGGAGTGTATTGTCCTCGGACTTAAGTAACTGTTTTCTTGCTTGACATGAGAGGGGAAATAATACAAGTGTCCAGTCCATCATTACCGTACTCAACAATCAGTCCGGTTCTAAGTGTGCAGTGTAGGTTTTTGAGTATACTCAACTTTGACATTCCTTGCTGTACCATATACTGCATACTCAAACACTACTAGTATTAGTATTAAGTGCAGACTTAATTGGGACACACCAGAGAGAAGAGGGTGAAAAGCAGATGAGTTGTCTGGATGCAGATAAGATGTTTAGGCATGCATTTTATCAGCTGGAAAGGACCCGCTATCTAAAGGTGTATCACAGCTATGAGGCTGCCTTGATCGACTGCTTGAGTGACAGTGTATACTGGCTATAAGGCTGCCTGGCCTGGCTGCTGGGGTGACACCCCATTGCAGCTATTGGGCTGCCTGGCCTGGGTGCCTGTATGACGCTAAATCACAGCTACATGCCTACCTGGGTCAGCTCCCTAAGCGATGTTACATCACAGCTACATGCCTACCCGGGCCAGCTCCCTAAGCGATGCTACATCACAGCTACATGCCTACCTGGGCCAGCTCCCTAAGCGAGGCTACATCACAGCTACATGCCTACCTGGGTCAGCTCCCTAAGCGAGGCTACATCACAGCTACATGCCTACCTGGGCCAGCTCCCTAAGTGAGGCTACATCACAGCTACATGCCTACCTGGGTCAGCTCCCTAAGTGAGGCTACATCACAGCTACATGCCTACCTGGGCCAGCTCCCTAAGCGAGGCTACATCACAGCTACATGCCTACCTGGGCCAGCTCCCTAAGCGAGGCTACATCACAACTACATGCCTACCTGGGTCAGCTCCCTAAGCGAGGCTACATCACAGCTACATGCCTACCTGGGCCAGCTCCCAACGTGATGCTACATCACAGCTACATGCCTACCTGGGCCAGCTCCCTAAGCAATGCTACATCACAGCTAATCACAAGCCTATCTATTCCGGATACTTGGGCCGGATGTTTGGGCGATGCTACATCGCAGCTGCATGCCTACCTGGGTCGGATGTTTGGACAACACTATATTGCAGCTACATGGCTACCTGGGCCGGATGTGTGGGCAATGCTACATCACAGCTACAGGGCTACCTGGGCCGGATGTTTGGGCGACACTACATCGCAGCTACATGGCTACCTGGGNGGCGACACTACATCGCAGCTACATGGCTACCTGGGCCGGATGTTTGGTCAACACTACATGCTACATTACATACGATCCTACATTGCAGCTACATGGCTATCTTCACCAGATGTTTGAGTGACAACATATTGCAGCTATGATGCTGCCTGGACTGGTGGGGTTCAGCTGAATGACAACACTGCTCCTTCACAGTTAAGGATATTTCTGGCCGCCAAGGCTTCCCGGGCCGGTTGCCTTTGTGGCACAGTGTAGTCGAGGTGTAAGATCTTTCCCACAGTACGGACTCCTTCCAGACTTGCTATGTACCATGGAATGGGATTCCCCCCAGCTAGCTGTGGGAACTGTGTATTGTTGACTGTATTGTTGATTATGTAGTTTATGATTTTTGTGAAGTGTTGGGTTGTATGGGAAAGACACTATATAAATAAATGAATATGAAAATGATGATGATGATGATGATTATACATGGTTTGGTTACATGCATGCAAAATGTGTTTTATTCCATATGATAGTGATAAAGAGACCTGATTTATTCTAATCCAATCTGAATCTCATGTTGAGCCTCATGTTGTAAAAATGAATCTCATGTCGTAAATATGTTTTAAATGCATGTTTTCTGTCAATAAGAGATCAACTATGACAAGTAAGAAACTGGAGGAAAATCAGCTTTATTGAAGGAATACACATGACATCATTATGTAATTATATATTAGATAGTTTCTCTTGTTTTACACTGTTACATGTGTAAATGTATACATGTATTTTTTCTGTATTGCTGTACAAACACTGGATAAATCAGCTTCAGAGTTCTTTGCAGGGTTTTTTGGGTTTTGTTATTGTATTGCTGGTTTTCCGCTGGTCCACTGCTTTCATGTGGCTTTTGACCCAATCCAAGGAAGGATCCACACAGTAGCACTTTTCACTAACCATCTGAAAGCTGTGACGAAGGAAAAATAAAAATGCTCTATTAATACAGCAGATGAACATGGACAGTATGCAGGCTATGTGGTTTAACTGACATTATCAGTAATAATCCCACATGGTAAATTGATTCTGAATCAGTGACTAGTTTATGTAATGTGATTTCTGTGCTGGTGATTGTGAGTTTATCAGGTTCCTGGTTAGTTACAGAGCTGATCAGTTAGTTCAGGATGGTGAACATGCTGATTGTGGTGGCTCTCCTGAGCATGTGATACTCACATAACAGCTTTAAAGGGGCAGTTGGTACTGGTCCGCCTGTAGGACACAATGCGTTTCAAGGGGATCTTCATTGTAGTCAGTTTAGCACAGCACTCTTTAGAGGTGTTAGGTCCTTCAATACCTGAGAGGAGTCAACATACAGGGTTTCAGGCCTACAGTGCATTACAGCATCACAGAAGGAGATTCCAGCACTCTAACAGATGATCATGAGGGGAAGTCCACCCACATTTCTGAAGTTCTGAATAATTAATCTGTTAAGGGTGTAAATAAAGTAATTCTGAGTGTTCTGGTGTGAACCTGTGAATTGCACAATGAATGAACTGTACACAGTGGCGGTGAATGGAAACAGACGTTCCCCCCTAAAAGCTCCTCTATAGAAAGTTACTACAAGAAATGGTTATGAAAACTTGATGTTGCCTGATGTTTCAGACATTGCTTTGAAATAGTCTGTACACTAGTTTGGACCCTCCCTCCCCTCTTTTTTTGAAAGTACTTTCAGAAAGGCAAAATATTTTTCAGGTTTTCCACTATTTTTCCATCATCAACATTCCACATATCGTCACTGTCCAAAAAGAATCCATGTATCTATGCTTTTGTTGATTTTTACTTTTATGCATCATTTGAACACAGCAGCTGTCATTTATATTGTGTGAATTTTTTTTACATCTTGGAAAGACGTCTGGTTCCATTGACTTACATTAAACTGAACTGAGGGTTTTGCCCTCTCCTGTAAAGTTGCCCTTTTGGAGAGACTTGCTTTTCTTAGGACAGCGACGATATATAAACTCAGGAGACACATGTAGGTTCTCTGGTGGTTTAGATAGTAAATAAAATGTCTATATGTGTGTTGTAGACACGGAGACCCCTGGTTCCCACCACCACCACCACTGTAAAGTACATTGGGGTTTCTTCAGTCAAACACTTCACACCAAACCACTCTGATTGAAGTTGTGAAAAATCAGTAGAATTCCATTAAAATTAACAGCCAGATCTGAACAGAGTGATGGACTCACCACTGCAGGTCTGCTGGAGAGAGCAGAGCAGCACCACCATCAGCAGAGCAGACAGGGTCCTCATTATAGCAGAAGAGCGTTCACCCAGAGAGACGGAGCTGAGGAGAGGAGAGAGGAGTCCAGTGCTGGATGTGTGACCAGCGCTCCTTCATTTATACAGAGACGGAGCAGAGCCCACTCCATAGCTGAAATCCCCTAGTGATGTCATGTGTAGCACGTTTCTCAGTAGCTCTGCCTCCACTACGTCCTTCCTCTTCTCTTGAAGACTTGACATGACTTCTGTGGGAGACACCCCCAGCTATTTACAGACGCTGCAGAGAATCTGCCCAACGGATCAGAGCTGAGCAGAACACACCGTTTATAAAGGCTGCATGTGGGAGGTTAAAATACATCTGCTACAGGGAACACACTTAAATATGTACATACAGTTTAATACATACATACATATATGCAATTTAATATCAAATCAGATCACGTTTACACAATACTACACACCTGAATAGCTTCATTTGTCCACATATACAGTTTTATATAGCACTAATATGAAGTTATGAATAGAAGCTATGATATATACAGATGTACACATTCCCGTATATGCAGTTTGGGGAGTCTGAGGTGAATAAAAGTGATACAGGGGATAAAATAACATATATAATATACTGAAATATATATATATAGTATATATATATACTCCAGATATACAACATATATAATATTGATAGATGATGAGCAATATTTCAGTCTATATGTGCAGGTATAGATATGCTACATGTAAAGAGCAGAGTGATGGTGAGGGTGTGGATTGTCCATGGAGATCAGTGATGGTGATATAGGTGAGAGGTGTAGTGACCGTCCCATTGATCAATGCACCAGCACTACTGGCTGTTTAGGGGGAAAGAAACTCAGAACTCCATCTCGGAACCAGCTGGTTCTAGACTTTAAGCTTCTGAACCTCCTCCTGCTCTGCAGCTGTGAGAACAGACAGTGGTTTGAGTGGGTGGAGTCCTCCTGGTCTTCCTCCAGGAGCGGGTGGTGTATAAGTCCAGGAGGTTTGAGATATATAGTGGAAAATGAAGTAAAAGAAAAGATAGAACGTGCTAGAACTTTTGCACAGGCTGTAGTAGCCAGTCCATCACAGGGCAAACACACACATTCACACCTGGGGAGGCAACTTATCATCTCCAGTTCACCTGACTGCATGTTTTTGGACTGTGGGAGGAAAACCAGAGCACCTGGAGGAAGAAACCCACACAGACACAGGGAGAACATGCAGACTCCACATAGGAAGGACCCCCAAAGTGCGCTGCAGAAGGTCAGCTGATTCTGAGTTTACTGTTTGATATCTTTATTTAGCTATATATTAATTCCAGGTACTAAGCAACTAAGAGCATTGCTTAGTGGCTGTTACTGGTGCTACCGGGCCACTGCTAAGGTATCCCAGGTGGTTGCTAAGGTGCTCCCTGGCCACTGCTAAAGCATCCCAGATGGTTGCTAAGTCATCCCAGGTTGTTAAGATGTCCTACTAGGCCATCGTTAAGGTATCTTGGGTGGTTGCTAATATGCATGTAGGCCATTACTAGGTTCAGAAGCACATTATTTGTGTGCAGGTTCTTATAAATAAGATAATTATGGGCCCATTGCTAAGGTATACCAGGTGGTTGCTAAGGTGCTATCGGGCCACGGCTAAGGTATCGCAGGTTGTTAAGATGTCCTACTGGACCACTGCTAAGGTATCCCAGGTGGTTGCTTAGGTGTTACCGGGCCACTGCTAAGGTATTCCAGGTTGTTAAGCTGTCCTACTGGGCCATTGTTATGGTATCCCAGGTGGTTGCTAATATGCTTGTAGGCCATTACTATGTTCCAAACAGCAGAAGCACATTTTTTGTGTGTAAGACAATTATGAAAAACAGTATGTGCTGTAGGGCTAAATGTAAATATATGTATGAAATGTATTCCCTCTGTTGGTGGTCTGATAGAAAACAAAACCCATCAACATGATGTCTGAATGGGTGTTGAAAGAGGAAGTGTCTCACTGACGGTGTTTAAAATGTTACCCAGAATCAGAGAACAGAAAACTACTAGAACAAATCCCCATGGTGGGCTTTCACTACCTCAGTCTTCTGCTGAATGAAAGTTCTCGTCTCTCCACTAAACTACATTCTTAGAAAGCAGACCAACTATAGACACGCTGATGATGGCGTTTCCTGCAGTCACTCTTTCTTATATACCTGAGAGATGATCTTCAGAAGCTCTACTGGAGAGCTCCACTGTAACATAAGCCTATTTGGTTAATGACTTTAGAGGAACCTCCAGACATACACGCACTTTCACTCAGTATACAAACAGAAATCAAACCTTTATCAGAAACACAGTGACTGAAGAAAAAAGAACCTAAATCATCATGAAAAAGGGGCCACAATGGTTACACCCCCTTAATTTACACCTGGGTGCTCCTCTCTTTAGAAACGATAGCAGCTCTGAGTCTCTTATAATGCTTAATGAGACTGGAGAACACATGGCAAGAGATCAAAGATCAAAGACCATTCTGTGCTTTGGCTCGGTGTCCTGCTGGAAGATCCAGTCATGGGACAGTGTAAACTTCCAGCACTGCTTAGTAGCAAATACACTCACTAAACTTGGCAGTCAACAGATGAGTTGAATCAGGTGTGCTGGAACAGGTAAGCCACCAAACTGTGCTGACACCGGCCCTCCAAGACCAGTGTTGTGCACCCCTTTTATCAGAAGTATTACACACTAACACTACACACTACATACTCTGTACTGATCTTAATATGAGTTCTGCAGGCTAGTACATAACAGTATTAACACACTACATCATGTTTTACTAACAGGAAGTGATGAAGCTCATGTCATACCAAGCTGGACTCCAGGAGACAGTTCTAGATACATTCTAGACCCGCAACTTTATACAGAGAAATCAGTGGGTGCATAAAAAAGGTGCTTCGCATCAGAGGAGGAGCAGCCAACTGGAAATCATGGGTGTAGGTTTGCATACGGATGGTAGGGACATGTCCTTACCAATATTCCGGGAGGAGAGCATTGTGCCTACCGACATTTGAGTGAACTTTTTAAAAACATATTAGCTCATTTGGGCATGCAACATTTGATTGGCTGAAAACGAGCTGGCTATCTAAAGGCTGACTTCATGACATGCAAATATCATATGTACTGGCTGTAATGATGGAGCTGAGGCAGGTTACTTTAGCAGAGTGACTTTGTTAAGGGTGGCCGTCCAATACTCAGAGACAGACAGGGGTCAGAACACTGGTAGGCAACATCAAAAGCAAATCCTCAGACAAATAGGACAAACACAAACTAGATGGACTCAGAGCTGGAAAACAAGGGGTATATGTGTGAGTCTGAAAGAGTCCTGGATGAGCTGCAGGTGTGAGCAGTAGTAGAGAGTGGGTGTAGTTCAGGAGTGAGATCTAGGACTCCTTCCAGGCATGCTATGTGACTCTATACCGTGGAAAGGGAATCCTGTGGGTTGTTTAATATATTGTTGATTATGTAGTTTGTTACTTTTGCAAAGTGTTGGGTCATGTGGAAGGAGTGTATGGAATATGGAAAAGACACTACACATATAAAAGTGATGGTGATGAAGAATGCTTAATGATTAGCTTGTTTTGGTTACATGCATACTACTTGTACAAAATGTGTCTACTTGTTTTAAACCATTTAGCTGCGATAAACACCCCCAGTGACCAGACCTCAACCTCACTGAGCATGTTTGAGAGGCTTTGGTTTATTCTAATCCAATCTGAATCTCACGTTAAGCCTCTGTAAAAACGTCCAAATGCACTTTTTCTGTTGAGTTATTATTCTCAGGTAAATAAGAGATCAACTATGCCAAGGAGGAAAATCAGCTTTATTAAAGAAATACAAATACACGTGACATCATTATGGAAATATATATTAGATAGTTTCTCTTGTTTTACACTGTTACATCTGTAAATGTATACATGCATTTTTTTCTGTATTGCTGTACAAACACTGGATAAATCAGCTTCACCAGTGTTTGCAGGATTTTTGGGGTTTTCCTGTTGTATTTCCGGGGCTCCGCTGGTCCACTGCTTTCATGTGGCTTTTGACCCAATCCAAGGAAGGATCCACACAGAAGCACTTTTCACCAACTGTCTGAAAACTGTGACAAAGGAAAAATAATAATGCTCTATTAATACTGCAGATGAACATACTGTCGTATGTAGCCTATGTGGTTTAACTGACATTATCAGTAATAATCCCACATGGTAAATTCATTCTGAATCAGTGACTAGTTTATGAAATCAGGCTGTAATGTGATTTCTGTGGTGGTGATTGTGAGTTTATCAGGTTCCTGGTTAGTTACAGAGCTGAGCAGTTAGTTCAGGATGGTGAACATGCTGATTGTGGTGGCTCTCCTGAGCATGTGATACTCACACAACAGCTTGTTTGGAGCAGTTGGTACTGGTCCGCCAGTAGGATACAATGCGTTTCAAGGGGATCCTCTCCAACTTAGTCAGTTTAGGACAGCACTCTTTAGAGGCATCAGTACCTGCAGTACCTGAGAGGAGTCAACATGCAGAGTTTCAGGCCGACAGTGCATTACAGAAGGAGATTCCAGCACTCTAACAGATGATCCTGAGGGGAAGTCCACCCAAATATCTAAAGTTGTGCAAAATTCAGACGCCTGTGCGGGTGCTAGCATGTAACTGCTGCACTGTTTAAGGTGGAATGGAAAATCCAATAGGAGGCTAACCTCCTATAGTAACCAATAGTCTTGAGAGAATTCAGAGTGACGATGTGGCACTAACACAATAGCCAGTGCTCCATAGAATTATTATTTATTGTATTTTTATTTATGAATGAAGCTGAATGTGAAGCTGAACAGCAGCAATAAGAACTGCAGAAAATCAGGCTAGTTAGGGAGGACGAGGAGATATCCGCTACCGGTCAAAAGTTTTCTGCACAGTGTAAAAGCTCTAGTTCTCCTTTCAGTTTAGTGAATATTCATGAGGGACCTTGTTCTATCAGCTCCACTGCAGGTTAAGAAAGCTGGTTCATCCTCCTGTAAAGTTCCATTCTGGAGGGTTTTAAGGTGGACTGTATAATTCCATGAGGGCTAGTTTATAGTTTGGTGTCTTCACTTTTATTCTACAGTAAAGCTTTAAGATACACAGAAGGAGAACCTTACCAATGTTAGCATCATATTGAATGTCAGGATTGTCATAATTAAGATACCTAGCCACCTTGTTTATCTCAGTGCAGCATATAAATAATAAATGAAATCAGAACAGAAGATGAAGAAAATGCACAGATTTCATAAAACGTCATGTTGCAGTAAACCAATGCTGTGTATCTGTGGTAAGAGAAATACAGTTAGTGTTTAAGGTGGTCTGGTCTGCATCATATATCTCCCCATCTGAAAACAAGTCCAGCCCGAAGGTTCCATTCTAGAGAAAGAGCTGTGGTGGTGAAGGTAACCAGACATCCACCTCTAAAAGCTCCCTCACAGAAAGTTACTACATGAGGTGGTTCTGAATACGCTGCCTGATGTCTGAGATGCTGTTTATGATAGTCTGGAGAAGATTTCAGCCTTAAACTCCATTCATGGTGGAGGGATACATGCTGCAGGGACGCTGAGATAGTCCCTGTTAAAGCTAGCAACCAGTAGGACTGCATTTAAGTCCTAGTGATTGGTTAAAGGCTCATTTGCATATCCAGTGTCCAGTATTGCAAATACCAATTTTGGGCTAGCAGGTGTGCACAACTCCAGTCCTAGCGTCCAGCACAGTTTGGCAATTACCTGCTTAAGCACACCTGATTACCTTTATCTGTTAATTGCCAGCTTTAGTGGGTGTGTTTGCGCAGGGGGAACCACCAAACTGTGCTGGATACCGGACCTCCAGGACTGGAGCTGTACGTACCTGCTAGCTCAAAACTGGTATTTGCAATACTGGATACTGGGTAGGCAAATGAGCC
>JAVGWN010000598.1:0-13981 GCA_034552555.1 Semaprochilodus insignis
CTGTCTGTCTAATTGAAGAAGGGGAACTCTTTAGTGAGGGCAGAACATATAACGACATGAGATGGTTTAGGGTCTGGGGAGATTGTTCAGTTATCCTGCGTAATGTTACATGGGAAGACCAAGGGGAATACACATGTACTTATTTAGAACCAGAGTATAAACTCGTTCCGTTTCAAAATGTTTGGAGAGAGGGGTACGTAACTCGTAGAGTGATAGTTGTGGTAAAAGACCTGAATCCTATTGAAGGGTTTACAAGTGTTAAAAAGGTTCAGGGACAACTTACTGCAGCAACCACTCTGGGAGTGTACAGCACACAGAGGAAGTTGACAACTCTAGTGCCGGTGTCAGCTGAAAAGGGTAATACAACACTGAAGGTTACAACCGTGGCCACAACCACGAAGGAATTGAATGCAACTACCATGATGACAGCTTCACCTACTGTCACTTCCAGCAGTTTTGTAAGTGGGGGTGAGGTAAGGATGATGCTTGTCAGTAAAGTCAATGATACTAATGGCACCAATAAAACAGTAACAACATCACTTGTGAGAAATGAAACAATGACCCAGACACCTAACATAGTAACGCTAGCATTGAGAGAAGGAGTAAATGTAACTACTAAGCCTCTATTAAAGATGGAGCTTAGTTCAAATATAAGTGAGGAGACTATTGCTGTTAGATATCAGACACTGGGGAAAAATGATACAAATTCATCTGTGGGAGTTGAGAGGACTGCTCTGGATGTGAAAAGAGAGTATGTCGAGGTTGACTGGACATATACAGACATGACAGACCATTATCGGGCATTACAGAAAAGAGAAACTAAGTGGAAGGCATATGGGTTCGATTCCTCGGTGTTACAAATCACAGACCCATGGGCGGCTAGAAATCTATGGTTCCAGCAGATAACGCATTCTGTAAGATTAAGTGGACAGATAAAAGGTCCATGTATAGTGAAAGTGCCAACACCAGGTACATGGCCTTCTATTTTGGAGACGGTACCAGAACCTTTGCCTACTAGATGTCAGTTTTATGCGTTATCATGGTTATTGTATCAGCAGCAATCAGCAGAGGATGTATGGATGGCTGTGTCGGAAAGGCTGTTTAGACCGGGGCGTAATTGTTCTTGGCTGAGGGACTTGCCGTATGTGAATTTGCTTGATCAACATGAGAATGTGCTAACAGCCATCCCTGATGCAATGGAAGTTAAACCTGTGGAAGTTACAGACTGTTTTTGCTCCAATGATACTCATAAGGGGCCAGGAATGTTTATGGGTATATCAGCATGTGACAACTACATAATGAATGTGGGTGAACGTAAGGCTAGGGATGAATTGTTTAAAGTAACTTTCCATACGCCAAACCATAAACAGGGTAAAACATTAATGGTGCGACAGCAAGTTTTGCCTGGTAATGTGACTATAGGGAATTTTAAAGATATTTGGTGGGTGTGTGGTGATAAGGCATATATATTTTTACCGTATGGATGGACAGGATGTTGTTATATGGCAACATTAAAACTTCCGTATGAAATTTACACGATTCAGAAAGGTGAAGCAGGCGATGAGGCTCAATCTGAAGGCCATTCTGGAGGTCGAAAGAAAAGGGAAATGGCACAATTCCATAACCTGGAGGCCTACCATTGGAGGATAAGTATAGGAGAAAAGTGGGGTATAGGATTGTTTCCATGGTATGGTGTGACATTCTTGGCGGATCATATTGATAATATTACTTATACTTTACAAGGCTTTGCGAATGAAACGATAAGAGGCTTTGAGTATCTGTCAAACACGCAAAGAAGTCATAGGCTGACATTGCTGAAACATGACATGGCTCTGGATTATATTTTGGCCAAACAGGGTGGTTTATGTGTGGCTTTGAATTTAACAGGGGATGCCTGTTACACTTTGGTTCCTGATAATTCTGATAATATGACGAATGTCATAGAAGCATTGAAACATATAAGGGAAGCGTTTGGTCCATCGAAAGGAGCTGGATGGTCTGTGAATGCCTGGTTATTGGAGAAATTAGGACCACTGGGAGCAATGCTAGCTCAGGTTTTGGGAGCAGCTCTTTTATCATTGTGTGTGATGATTTGTTTTTGTACATTGTTGTTGACTTGTGCAAAAGCTATGATATTAAAATGGGTTGGAGTTGTGTTGCCAGGGGATCGAATTCAGATGCCATTATTACGTAGGACTGACTCAGACGAGGACAATGACATGGAGTCGGAAGGAGAACTGGTGGAGAAATATCCCTTTTAAACATTTACTCTTGGTATATTGCTTTAATGGTACATTTGACAAAGTATTGGACCTGTAGAAGGGGCATGACTGTAAGAATCAAACAAAATGTATGTAGAGTGTGATACTAATCATTCGTATTTGTGGTTCGTACAAGGTACTGGTTGGTGTTCTATCTTCCCTTCCAGATCAACATGGGAACGACCATGGAAAGAGTGATTGGTTGTTCAGAGACTTTACTATGCTGAAGGGGTTGAAGCATTCAACGTGGACAATAAGACTGGTCTTGAGGGTTTGGAACAAAGATACTGTGATGGATTGGCCTTCAATCAACGCTTCATCGATGTTTCATCGACGCTACAGTAGGAACTGACGCGAGAAGGACTGATACTGGACACAGTTCTCTTTTTCCCCTATACATATGTAATCATATTATGGTGTATTAAGGCATACGTCACAATAGAGGTAGTGGACATTACTAACATGTATGTCTTTACATATATATCCTTGGAAGAGATATAATAATTTGGTGAATGGGATGTTCTTAGTGGGGTAAATACATTGGGACCTCAGAGGTTTTTTTCTTTTCTTGAAACTAGGGACAGAATTACTAGGCAGGGACAGGTTTGCCAGAGAGTCTGATGAGATGATCAGCTTAAGGGCAAACGTTATCTGTATTTTGTTTTCTGAGGTTTCATATGTATTTGCTTAATGTTGAGTGCCTATTCACTTTGTTAGGATTCCTCCTTTTAATTTGGCCTGGAGTACTGAAAGTGGTCGCCTAGGGCAGAGGGGCCGTGAGAGAGTTTTTCCTGCCTTGATTGATGGAAGGACATTTAAGGAAAGATAGCTGCCTGGCAGGTTTTCGCTCTCACACTCCATGTAATTGTGTGTAGGAGGAACTATTATTTGGTTTTAGGAGTTAAGCATGCGTATATTACTTTGGTTGTTTTTAGAGGCTTTGTTCTAGCCTCTAAGGGGGGAAATGAAGTGTATTTTACTCCTTACATATTAGCATTGTACTCTTATATAAGAAGTAACTGGCCAGAATGGTTAGATTTTTTCTTTAGAGGGCCTCATATCGTTGAGGTGTTTTGCTGGACAGGTTGAACTCTAGACTGGTCAGAAAAACAGAGCAACATATGGAAACGATCAGAGAAGATGAAGAAGGTAAAGAATGAGGCCATTGTGTGATACTTTGTTTTGCTTATGTATGTCACATTCACGTGAGCTCATTGATAATGTATTCCAGCTGTGAACACCTAAAGACTGTATAAGAGGGCCCTCTTTGGCGAGGAGCCGGAGAGAGAGACAGGGACGTTCGAATTGGCAGAAGGCTCTCTCCGGCACGGCCAAGTTTGGGTACCCGATAACTAATTTGTAAGTAAATTCTTTACAAGTAACTTGGCGTGTCTGTGGCTCCGTTCTTCCATCAACCGGCCGCACAGCTTTGGTGAACGACAAGAAATCTGGCGTCACGAACAGGATCGTGAGATGTGACCGCTGACATCTTCTCTGGGTTGGCTTCTGTCGTGTGCTGGCATACAACAGGGGTGAGCATTTTTTCTCACATTTTAGCCTGCTCAGAGAGATGTGGGGTTGCACAATGTGGTGGCCTCTGTGGGGGGTTGTATGGCTGTGTGGCAAGGGTTCTTGGAGGAATGGAGCCTTCTAAATTTGGGTATTGTGTTTTCCCATCGCAGTACCGGGGGGAATAGGAATAGGAAGTATAGTAGTGGATAAGGGGTTGTTATAGAGTATTCTGCAGGTAAAAAGAAAAATGAGGAAAATACCCGGGGCCCAGGGAGACTTTGGTAGTGAGAATAGAGAAAGAGGAAGCTAAGGAAAAAAGGAAGAAAAGTGTGAAGCATAGTGTATTTAGTAGCATTATACTACAGGAGCACCGTGCAAGGTTTCTCAGGTAGGGCCCTTTCCTGTGTAAACTTGTAAGGCACGTGCCCTTCTAGCCTCTGATGCGAACGCTACCTATAAGGAATTAGTTTAAAATTAAGGAAAAGGTACCTTGGCCAAGGTAAATTGGATAGACTAAAAGAGGTTAAAATAGTGAAGGAAAAGCAAGAGGAAAAGAAGAGTAGTTGAAGGAATAGAGAAATAAAAAGTGAACATGTGCACATTAAAGGAGGAAAAGAAATATAAAAGAGTGAGGACTAAGAAGAGAAAAGCGTACGTACTAGGGAGCAAAAAGAGGAAAAGCATGCTATTAAGATTAGTGGATGTGATGAGATGGAGTGGAGAGCGCTGTGTGTGTGTGTGAGGAGGTGGTGCCCCTCCTTTCTTTTCTGTGGGTGTGTGTGCAGGGGGGCACCTCTCTGTGTGTCTCTGTACATGTGTCTATGTGTGAGCGCTGTGTGTGTGTGTGTGTGAAGCGGGAAGGAGCATATGAGAGGGAGTGAGTGGCCCCTTGGTGTATTCTGTCAGCTGTTGTGTATGGAGAAAGTGGAAAATGTTATGGTAAATGTGTATGAGTGACAATGTGGGGAAAATTGAAATGTGAAGGTTGAGGTAGCCTCTTCTTGGGTGTGTGTCCCCTCATATACTTAAGAGGTAAAAATCAATGAGCCCTGTGAAAGACATAACACAGGGACATATATATATATATAATAGTCGAATCATGAGGTAATAAGCTATAAACCACTAATTTATGAGCCAATCACAGAGACGTGGTAAGCCAGTACTTGAATATTGGCGCTGTGGTTGGACGATGTAAAGTGGTATTTTTAGGGTCCCCGACACACCATGGGAGAGGTTCGTGTATTATGTAGTAGAAATATATATATGATAGAAGTTGAGAGATGGGCGGTTTGGAATTGACAAAGGTATTCGTGTGTTTTTGAGACTGATAAATAAATATATTAGGGAGAGCGCCGGAATGTGTGCTGTATGCATGGCGTGGATTAGCAGGGGTGCCAGGCTGTGGCATGTCAGGGTTGGTCTGACCATGGGGCTTTCCGGAGGGTCCCGGGTCGTCTCTGTTCCCTTCCCTAGGGCTTTCCTCTTCCTTCCATTTATTTCCTCTGATGGATTTATCTGGTTGGGCTCTGGAGGTTGTGCTGGGGTTGGGGGGTCTCCTCTCCCAAATACTTCCTGTCCTTTGCGGCTCTCATGTCCTCTACTGTTCTTCATTCGGACGGGTGGCTTTTGTGGATAGTGAGTCCATGGCAGTTTCGGCTGTCAGTGGTGCCCCTTCCAACAATCTGTCCACTTTGTCTAGTTTGGTGAGCAGCAAAAGAGAGGTGTGTATTGTCATTGGAAGGACAGGTCATGCTGGGTCTGGAGATGGGTTCTCCACGGTCCCCTACTGTTCCATGAGTGGAATGTGGGGATGTGGGGGCTACAGAGGGGCCAATTACTGGTGCGATGTCCTGGTTGCCGAGTCTAAATGACGCCGTGTGTGTGGCTGCATTGTGGGGCTTGTGATGGTTTTTGGTTGTGCTCCATGTGGGCTGGCAAGGGGCTGGCTGGTGTATGGGTCGATGTTGGTTATGATCCTTTGGTGTAAATTGTTACACAATGAGATTATTGATGAGATACACAGTTGTTGTGGTATCCCTTTATACATAGACCTCATATAGCTGGTAGGATTCAGAACATAGTGTTCTCTTATTCTCAGCCTCAGGCTCATGTTTGGTCTCCTTGGGTAAAAAGGAACCCCCTCCCAGTCTTTCACACTGCTTGTATAGGGAGAGATGAAGGGTTATTATGACAGGCTGGAGTAGTGAGCAATGGGGAGACGTATGATATGTTAAGGGAAACCTATCTGGGGATTTGAAAGGAAAGGAAAGACACGATTTAGTTCATGTTACTCACATGGGAGGGCCCATATGGGTTCTTGGTGACCTTTGACCTTGCTTAGGATACACACACACTGGGGTCTGCACGTACTGAGACTAAGCAGGGTGTATAAAAGTGTACACACATGCGCATGAAATCCTTTAGGGTTTGCATAATAAAGTCTATCATTAGTAAAGCATATAACTACAAGAAGGGGTTGAAAGGATGATTATATCTGATGTGGAGGAGTGTTGGCAGATGGAATGCCTATGGAATATGGAAACATATGTGGTGTAACATGTTTGACCCAGTGGGTTGAAAAAATGTAAACACTAGGTTGTTTCTCATTTATCTTCTGGGGGTCCGAGAGGAGTCGCAGGACCACGAGGGGCAACCAAGGAGCTGGCCAAGTGCTCACATTGGAAGGAGGGCTGAGGACTGGCTATGGTCAGCTGAATCCAGTCAGAAAAGGCCAGTGTTTTTATCCACAGACTCTTTTCACATGTGCCTGCACCTCACTATAGATATGTTCGTTATATGGTCCATTTAACTTAGATGCTTGGCAACGGATTGGACATTCAAGGCATTTCATTAAAAAAAAAAAAAAAAAAAAAAAAAAAAAAAATTAAATAAAATAAAATAAAAGGGAACATACAGAATTATTTTACAATTGTGTTAAGAACTTATGGTTGAGGCGTGGTATATTGGGCTTGGAGTCTGCTATTTTGTGTGCAGTAAGGGCGTCCTTGTAATACCCCTCTTCATAGGTGGAGGCTCTCTGCTTTAGGCTTCTTTTGCAGCTGGCAAGTTCATATGAAGGTGGGGCTTTATAGGTGCATGGTGATATATGAGGGAGAAGTATTCCAAAATACTTTAAGTACTGGGGGTCTAGGTAAAGGGTGTTAACTCATATTAAGGATAAGACAGTCATAGTAATGTCAGAGATGGGTGCTAACGGTTCGAAAGCGATTACACCGGTTGATGTAGTCAAAAAGAATAATCCATTGATTAAAGGCATCGCAAAGGTATCAGGGAAATGGTATAAGCGTTGGCCTGACATCGACCAGCCATGGCCAATGGAGGGAACTCTTAACCCAGATGTCATTAAAACGATACGAGTACTTGTGGCTACATATAAAGCAAATGAGAAGACAGGGAGAAAAGGGGAGAAGCGCAAGGAAAAGAGACGAGTGGAGCTTGGCATTCTTCAGTTATTTGAAGATGAGGGACAAAAATTGATTCAAGCCGCCAAGGAGAAGAGGGATAAGGGTGCAGAAGAAATGGGAAAACATGAGAAAAGAACAGAGAAACAAATGGCAGAGGTAAACATTCCCTTTTCACATGTGACTCCAGTGAAGCAACCTCCACCATACGAGAAAGAAGTGAAGTTCAAGGACCTCTATCCCCAACTTCCCGTGATCAGTCAGGGGGGTGGTTATTACATCAGAGACGAGGATGACCGAATAATAGAAGAGGGACAAGCGGAAACGACCATTAAGATGTATCCAAGCTCCAAAAGTAAGAGGAAACCGGCCTGTCTGCAAACGAAAGGTGAAGTGGGAATCAGGAAGAAGAAAATTGATGATGACGATGATCAGACTGATGTGGAGGAGATCATGGGTGGATATGATCCTGCTGTCAGGCGGATACTGGCGAGAGCAGAAAAAAGAGGAGACAAAGTAAAGAAAAAAGAACAGTCAGATGATGAGAATTCTAATGAAAGTGAAGATGGAGACAGCGACAGAGAGCGGGAAAGAAGGGGTCGTTTCTGTCTGAGAAGGCCTGGTCCAGCAGCAACAAGCACCCAGGCTGAAGAGGTTGGATGGAGGACTATAATGGAAATAGAAAGAAGTATTGACGAATGCCTGTCGTACTTGGATGAAGCCATCAGCTTAGACAGTCAAAAGGCATTGGAAAAACAACTAAAGGAGTTGGAGAGACAAAAGAAAGAGCTGAGGAAGAAGGGTTCTAAGAAAGTGGAAAAGAAATATGCATTGCGCTCAACAAAAGGGGAGATGTCTGACAAAATGTGTCCAGTGATCATCCGAGGACAAAGTTTGGAGTACAAGCCTTGGCTGAATACGGATATGTCAGATATCCTGGAGAAATTGCCGACGCTACAAGAAGGGGCATATCCTTGGATTTCGAGGTTGGAAGAACTTATGGTGGGAACGCAACCTGCTGTGGGAGACATCAAGAGACTTCTTGCTAATCTCCTGGGGGTTCCAGCTATGGGGGAAATTCTGCAGAAAGCAGGACTTGATCGATATGTGGGAACTGCAGTAAACGATGCAGAGCTGTTTGCTGCGACTAGAGGTCGAATATGGAGAGCATTGAGAGATACATTTCCAACAAATGTACATCCAGACAATATCCTTATTGAACCACTGGGAGAAGAAGAAAACCCAAGGGCCTATGTGTCGAGAGTCCATCAAGTGTGGAGAAATGTTACAGGAAACGATCCAGACATGAATCAAATGGAACAGTCCATTTTGCGAGCGAAATTGCAAAAGGGGCTGCCCCTTCCAGTGAGGAGCAAACTGGCAGAAGTGGTTGGCCTTGGAAGCATGGCTAAAGGGGTGTACACAGATCATATAGCCCATCAAGTGGAGCTATATAGGCAGAAGGAACGTGACCGGAAAGCACAGGATCAAGAGACTCTTAGAAAATTAAATCAAATACAACTGGTGGATAATAAGAAAAAGGAAAAGAAGCAAGCTGTGGTTATACAAAGTCAGTCTCCACTGAGTCAGCCACTGTCACAACCACAACCAAACCAAGATCAATCACAAACGACTCAGCCAACATCAGTGATCCCAGTTGTTTCTTTGCCACAGCCAGTTTATGGTCAAGTTCAGACCTGGAGAGGAAGAGGTCGAGGAAATTCAGGAAGAGGAAGAGGAGGAAGTTTTAACCCAAATTTCCAACAGTACTTCGACGTATGTTATAATTGTGGACAGTTTGGTCACTTCGCCCGTGAATGTAGTATGCCAGGAGGAACTTTCAGAGGAAATTTCAGAGGAAACTTCAGAGGAGGATTCAGAGGCCAATCGAGGCCATTCAGGGGACCGGTGAACCCATACAGGGGCCCGGAACCTGGATTTTAGGGATGCCCAGAGAACTCGAGGGGAAGGTGCCAGCTGGTGGCGTCACAAGGGCCTGAAAGTGATCCAACAATACAGGTGAAGATTAATGACAAACCATTGGAAGTAATGGTGGATAGCGGAGCTGCTTTCACCTGTATTCGGCCTGAAGATGCTACACACCTCTCCATGTCTGATCAATGGATTAGGACAATCGGGTTTGAGGGAGTAAAACAGCTGATTCCTCTTACAACGCCAATTGAGCTCTGCTATAAAGATCAGAAGACAACAATGCCTATATTGGTATCAGAACATACACCAATTGCGCTTTTGGGAAGAGACGCTTTGTGCAGATTGAACTGTACAATAAAATGTACACCGGACGGCTGTCTGGTTGAAGTCCCAAATGGTGTAGCTCACCAACTGCTGATGACAACGGAGACTGAAGCTTCTTCAGTATTTTGGATTGGAAATCTCAGTGCAGATTTTATGGAGCCAGTCAAGCTGTGGGAAAAGTTCATTGTAGCAAACATGCCTAATTCAAGGCTGCCAGAGTATCCACTGCACTGCACGCTTAAGTATCACAAAAATGCTGCAGAGTCACATCCAGAGGAATGGCTGAGTCGTCAACCAAAACAAGTCCAACTCCGTTCATGCTGTATAATTTTGGGACCACAAGGTGCTGCACTTAAAATAGACAGAAGTGATTATCTGCAGAAAGAGTTTGAAGTGGAAAAGAGTGTGCCGCATGTGACATTGTTGGTCTCTGAGGATTACGAACAAAAACATATAGGAGAAATGATGTTGGAGGCAGAGAAAGCAGTGTTTGCACCAATAAAGGAGAATCTGGCCATCTGGAGGAGTGAAGACCAGCGATTTTTAAAGATTATGATCACTGCTCAAGGACAGGGACAGCCACAAACTGTGCGGATGACACATGAGTCAATTTGCAGTGTCAAGAGGGACTCAGATGCTATGAAAGAGGAGATGTTGCGACAAGTTCCAGAACATTTGTGGTCTCGACACAGTACTGATATTGGTCTTGTAAAGTCAGTGCAACCAGTGAAAGTTGAACTCCGATCCGGAGTCACACTTCCATGGAAAAATCAGTATCCAGTGAAAGAAGAGGCAATTCAAGGGATTGAACCACAAATCGAAGGACTAGTGGCAGCAGGTGTGTTGACGATAACCCAAGATCCACAAAGCAATACACCTTTATTGCCTGTGGAGAAACCGGATGGCTCTTATCGTTTGGTGCATGATTTGAGAGCAGTAAATGAAGTGGTAGCTGATTTTCCAGCAGAAGTGCCGGACCCACATACTTTGCTGGCTCAAATCCCTCCGAGTGCAACGCATTTTACAGTGTTAGACTTATGTGGAGCATATTTTAGTGTTCCGCTTAGCATAGAAAGTCAGGGTTTATTTGGGTTTACATTCAAGGGACAGTTCTATCAGTATAGGCGGCTACCTCAAGGCTATAAACATAGTCCTCATATTTTCAATAAAATATTGAAAGAAGATTTGGCAGAGGTAGGTCAGCTATTGAAAAGTATGGTAGTTCACTATGTGGATGATATCCTCATTGCTGCATCAGATGAGGAGACATGTCACAAGGACTCAATTAAGTTGCTACAGATGCTGGCGGAAAAGGGGCATAAGGTCTCTCAGAAAAAAACTGCAGTATTGTCAGAAGAAGGTAGTCTACTTAGGTCAGACCATAACGCAGGGACATAGAAGTATTTCTGATAAACAGTTGGAGGCAATTCGTAAGGCCCCAAAGCCCAGAACAGTCAGGGAACTGATGACATTTCTAGGTATAGCGGGTTATTCCTCAGCATGGATAGAGGATTATGCTTGTTTGATGGGTCCTCTAAGGGCTATGATTAAAGAAACGGGGAATGCTAAACTTCATAGTAATCTTTCCTGGACACAAGATGGCCTTTTGGCATTTGAGACAATAAAACAGAGGTTACAAGAGGCTCCAGCATTAGCACTTCCAGATTACTCTAAAAATTTCCTGCTGTATGTGTCTACTTCTGTGGGAGGTAAATATGCGTGTGCAGTTTTGTGTCAGCCGACAGGTACGGGAACAAGTCCCCAACCTATTTCGTATTATTCTACTGCTTATTCAGAGGTAGAATTAGGGCTGCCAGTATGTTACAGAGTGATGGTGGGGGTGTACCTAATGTATGAAAAGGCATCTTCTGTTACAATGGGTTACCCAGTGACAATTCTTACTCATCATAGTCTTAGAAATCTCTTGAACCATGGCAAATACACACTGACTATGCCTAGGCTGAGAGATTATTATAGGCTCTTAGAACAAGAAGATGTCACCCTAACGAGGTGTGTCACAGTAAATCCAGCAGAGAATTTGCCAACTCCAGAAGATGGGGAGCCACACGATTGTGTGCGAGAAGCAGAGAGATATGCAAAACTTAGAGCAGATTTGCAAGCCCTCCCACTGCGTGAGGCGGACTTAGAGTATTGGACTGATGGGTCCTGCTATCGCATAGGAGACAAATTAAGTGCTGGCTATGCAATAGTAAAAGCCCAGGGAGCCGACTTAGTCGTTGAAAAGGCTGAAGTAGTACCACAGCCCGCGTCTGCACAGCTTGCTGAACTTGTGGGGCTAACTGAAGCATGTTTGTTGGCAGAAGGAAAGCGGGTTAATATTTGGACGGACAGTGCATATTGTCATAATGTGTGCCATCTTTATGGTTCTGTGTGGAAGAACCGAGGGTTTAAGAAAACAGATGGTTCCCCAATACAGCATCATGCTCAAATCAGGAAATTGTTGCAGGCAATGATGAAGCCCAAGGAAATAGCAATAGCTAAGTGTGCAGCACATAGGGTGGATGCCTCAAGGGTCACACAAGGGAACAGAGTGGCTGATGAAGCTGCAAAAGCTGTTTGTGGAGCAGACAAACTAGGCAAGATTTTTCTGGTCACTCATGAAGTGGACCTGGAAGACAATATAACACTTAGGGATGTAATTTTAATGCAAGAAACTGTTCCTGAAGTGGAGAAACAGCTGTGGTTAGACCGAGGTGCCACCCCAGATTCTACAGGTCTTTGGAGGAATCATGAGGGATTGATAGTAGCACCCCCTGACCTGTTAGGTCTAATGATTCAGGAGGCACATGGGTTAGCTCATGTTGCAAGGGGGGAAGTTAGAAGGAAGATTACCCAGGAGTATGGTTTTTGGGCACCATACTTGCTTGAACAGATTGATCACGTTATTGGCAAGTGTACTATTTGTCTGAAAAACAATGTTCGGAGAGGTGTAATGGTTCCTCCTGGTTACATTCCAACCCCGAAAGGCCCTATGTGCGAGTTGGTTGTGGACTTTGTTGACATGATAAAACCAGTCGGAGGTAAAAGATACATGTTGGTTGTCGTGGATAGGTTTTCACGATGGGTGGAGGCCTGTCCTACCAAGCGGAAGGATGCCCAGTCTGTTGCCAAGTTCTTATGTAGAGAGGTTATAAGCAGGTGGGGGCTTCCAGAGCGAATATCCTCAGATAATGGGAAAGAGTTTGTGGATAAGACGGTAAAGTTGATTTTGCAAAAGTTGGGAATTAAGCAGCGTCTTGGGGCAGTATATCATCCACAAAGTCAAGGGATTTGTGAAAGAATGAATGGAGTTTTGAAAAATCGCATTGTCAAAATTTGCCAGCACACAGGTCTGAACTGGATAGCAGCACTTCCATTGGCATTAATGGTGTGTCGCTCAAGTGAGCTGCGTGGTCTGCATATGACCCCTCATGAGTTGGTAACGGGACGGCGAATGCCGACACCTTGTTTGCGTACGAGTGGAAAGGGACCAAGCCTAGCCCTTTTGGAAGATGACATACGAGCGTATGTTACATACATGGCTAATCTACATAAAAGACTATCCACATACGTTTCTGACAGGCAAAGAAAAGAGGAGGCGCAGGAGAGGCTGGATGAGCAAAGGAGGAGTACAGTGCAACCTGGAGACAAGGTGTTTGTGAAGGTGTTTAGAAGAAAGTGGTATAACGAACGGCGTGAAGGGCCTTTTGAAGTAGTTCGCAGTACTGGAACTGCAGTCCAGGTTAAGGGGTCACCAACGTGGTATCATTTATCACATTGTGTTAAGGCACCAAGACAAGAGACTTCAACTTCGCAGGAGGGAGATGTTGAAGGCTCAGGGGAGCCAGGAGGAGATGGGGGACAATATGCAGAGGAAGAGATGCAGGATGAGTCCCAGAGTCAACCTCCAGAAGAGGACATGGCCCATGGTGGGGACAATATTAATGACTCTGTGTGCGCTTCTGATGATGCCAGGAGTGACGCCGCAGATGGTAATGAACAGGAAGGAAACTTCGGAAACATTGATTTCCAATCCGTCCCAAAAGGAACAGAGTCTGTTACAGCGGACCGTGAAGCCACGAAGGCTACAGAGGACGGTGACTCTCCGGCAAGAAGTAGTAGAGACTCAGATAGACAGAGGAGTCCAAGACCAATTCGGAAAAAGATTAGACCAAAACGTTACGAGGACTAGGGTAGAGGTGACATTAGGGAATTCTACTTTCCCAGCATCAAAGCTGAATGGAGAGACAAATGTGACACACTTAACGACCGTAGCACCCCAGCGTTCGACAACAATGTCTCCGTTGAAAACAGTAATTAGAGTGAAGTTAGGCAGATCGGTTCTTCTTCCTTGCCCATGTAGCAGGTTTAACACAGGGGGTAGCAGTCCTCCAAAGTGGGAAAATAATCGAGGAGAAGATATGCTAGTGGGGTCTGGAATTGAAAGTATACCAAAGGACCAGAGGAAATATCTTTTGTATAATGTTCTGGACTGAGTTCATTTCATAAGTAATTGTGTGCTATTTCCTC
>JAVGWN010000599.1:0-13979 GCA_034552555.1 Semaprochilodus insignis
CAACACACCTGCAACCCCACACCTCCTTCTGGGTGCAGCTGTTCTACTGATGATGAGGGTATGTGTCTAGGCTAGTGGATACCGAATCCCAAGGCTTATATAAATACTCATTTTATAATGGGACAGTCATAATCCCCTATCAGAGACTGGGGCGTTTATGAATAACGTTTATTGCTCTGTAATCACAGACTGCACTCGTGACGCTTCACGTGGCCTTCGGTGAAGCCGTCTGCAGGCAGGATTATTGCCACGGCACCGCAGAAGTGAAACTGGGTCTAGATTCGATGGTCACACCTTTGATCCATACTGACTATACCGCACAGGTAACTGCAGACGCCTCTGCAGACGCTACACACTGTGACCACAGGTACACTGTATGGACCCTGTAGGACCTTAGCTGTAATTAAGGGTTCTAGAGTGTGTGAGGTGTAAACAGAGTGATTGAGAGATGGGGTTTGGTGTAAACTGCTTCAGATGTTCCTTACAGTTGTGGTCAGGGTGGGGGTGATGGGAACCAGGGGTCTCCATGTCTAGAACACACATATAGAGATTTTAAGTATAGACATGAATTTAAGGTAGCAGTGAACTTAAGGCGGCAAGGTAGTGCACTTCTGCTGTGTTTAGCACTGTATTCTTCTTTCTAGGTATCAGCACTGGACCGTGCTTGGGCGGCGTCTGAGCTCAAGGGGAGCTGCTTGTACTAGCTAGGATCCATGACGCACTTTTTACAGACCGTTCTAGATAAGAGGGTCTGCTAAATGCCATAAATGTAAACGTTAATATACATAATATATATATAATAGAAAATAATAAGCGATGCAAATGGCAGCTGCAGTTAAGGATTATCTCAGCTGGCTTAATTATGAATTATGGAGCTCCCCTTTACATACAGAGCACTGACTTTGGGACCAGGTCCCAGAGAAGTCCTGCTTTGGGAAGAACCCGCTAGGTGTTGTGTAAGGGCGCAAACTGGACCCTGCGTCTGTCCAGACCCACATAGGGGCATACAGGAGGAGGGATCAGTGGCATTTCTACTGGACAGCGCTCACTTCCGGCTCGATAAGACGTCCTGCAGGAGGACAGCTCAGTGTCCAGTGTCTGTACTGTGCAAGATGAGCAGATACTCACTCTCCTCGGGCCGCTCCGAGGCCTCGTCCCCCAGCAGACCGCTGTTGGCCTCGTCCCATGTTAGAATGAGCGGCACGTCGTCGTCCATTCCCACGCTGGACCGACGGAAAGCGCTGCCCTACGGAAACACTGACACTCAGCTAGTTCGCCCGGTAAACCCGGTCTAATGTCTAACCCTGCAGGCTGCGGTCATCAAGCAGGCTAGCTGGCGGTCTCCCAGTGGTCAATCCAAGTTGGGGAACAAGTTTGGACATCGGGAGTTTCTGGTTCAGCTGCACCACAGCGAGCTCCTTCCGTCCAGCTGGAGGCGAAGCAAAGCTTGCAGACTCACACGGCGGCGGCGAGGAGTCCCGCTGGAAAGCTGTTTAGCCGTTTAGCTAGCGGATTAAAACGGGATCAACACGGGCTAAACCGGCATAAACTCAGATAAGAAAGAAAAAAAAGCTTAGTTTAATCCTCCAGCGGCCTTAAAGCACTTCTCCTGCGTGTGCGCCTGAAAGACCGCAGCATGTTCCAGCTTTTACGGCTCTATGAACCTTAAATGTAACTCCAAAACAACTGCTCCATAAATCAAATCTGACTTTCCAACAACGTAAATAACAGTAACGCAAATCCGCCGTCTGTCTTTACGACGCCTGCTGTCGGTGTTTACGACAGTTGGTTGACGGTCACAGTTGACGTGTTTTCAAAATAAAAGCCCCGCCCGTGCTTTCGGGAGAGCTAAGACGTTCTATAATATGCAAACTGCTATGTTTATTAAATATGTACGTGGAATATATACTTGTAAATTTGAGCATAATTCGCGATAGCTTGTAAATAGCTTCAAAACTGGCGATTTTTATTTTATTTTAATTTAATCTAATTTAGTTTTAATTTAACCGCCGTGCCAACCAGTGCCATAGCAACTGAAGTACACAGTAAAGTGGCCTGGCAGGGAAGTTTATCTCCAGCGGTTCTTCTGCACTTCGGGTTCGTTTCATTACAGGTAAACTTTGTCTGGGGGCATGTGAGATCAGTGTGATCCAGTTCTCAGTGGGACCTGTCGGTATTTGGACGGTTTAAGAAGAGAGTAACTTCAGGATACAGCCTGTAAACACTGCTCCTCTTACAGGGAGCATAGCTGAGCAGCACCATGGAAATACAAAAGTAAAGTCTCTCAGTAGAACCTTTATGTATTTAATTTTTATTTTTATTCTATTTAAATTCAGTAGATTCTTCACATGAAGCTAACCCATGAGCACATACTTTTTATTTATTATTACATTTATTTATTTATTTATTATTTATGTTTCATATAAAATAACAGTATGAATAAATCAATTCGGCATGTATGTGGCTTAATGCTGGTTCTGAAATAGCTTGAGATGATGGTTGATGTTCGGTGCAGGTCACTGATCAGTTCCTCCATGTTCTCTCTGTGTCAGTGTGAGTTCCTTCGTGTTCTCCCAGTGTCAGTGTGAGTTCCTCCATGTTCTCTCTGTGTCAGTGTGAGTTCCTCCGTGTTCTCCCTGTGTCAGTGTGAGTTCCTCCATGTTCTCCCTGTGTCAGTGTGAGTTCCTCCATGTTCTCCCTGTGTCAATGTGAGTTCCTTCGTGTTCTCTCTGTGTCAGTGTGAGTTCCTCCGTGTTCTCCCTGTGTCAGTGTGAGTTCCTCCATGTTCTCTCTGTGTCAGTGTGAGTTCCTCCGTGTTCTCCCTGTGTCAGTGTGAGTTCCTCCGTGTTCTACCTGTGTCTGCATGGGTTCCTCCGTGTTCTCCCTGTGTCAGTGTGAGTTCCTCCATCCTCTCCCTGTGTCTGGACGAGCTCCTCCATGTTCTACCTGTGTCTGCATGGGTTCCTCCGTGTTCTCCCTCCATGAGGTTGTTTATTTATTTAATCCATAGTTTGACATGCCTCTCTTCCTTAGAATCATCCATATCCATGGCGTCGGAGTCAGGCGAAGCGCCCCCTGGTGACGAACTCCCACCTGTGGCCCTCACGCCCATCTCCCCAAACAAGCTCTCCCTGAAGATCGGCGACCCATCCAGGAAGAAGCTGGTGTCTCCGGAAGCTCAGCGAGTTGCGGCGGTTTTGGACGAGTGCATCCATGAGATGGAGCTGGTGGTCCTGCTGCCCTCTGAACTGACCCATCCTGAGGGCCTCTCTGTGAGCCTGGGAGCAGAAGCGGTCCGGTCCCTCGCCATGCACCTGCATCTGGTGAAGAACCACAACGCCCTGAAGGTGGACGCTGGGGGGAACGAACGGGACGCAGTCGCCAGAGCGGTGCAGGATTCATTACAGAACGCTCTGCGGCTGCTGAGGGCTTGTCCTACCGCGGGGGCGGAGCTTAAGAGGGCGGGTCCAATTACAGAAGACCGTAGAGGTGTCCGTGAGCTGGTGACGGGGTTACAGGAGCTGAGAGCCATCCTACTGGAGAGGCTCCTGACCACACCTGCAGAGGAGAGGGAACGCAGCCGGCACATACAGGAAGTCAGTATGCGCCACCGTAGCAACCTAGAGGTGATCGACACGCTCGAGAAGGAAGTTGCCGCGGCAATAAAAGACAGGGATGAGGAGGTGAGGGACGACTGGCCCCATGCCCTAAATTATGTCCTGTTCACTACATAGTGCACTATTATGGACTGTGTCTAAAATTGTGCCCTAGTCACTATATAGTACACTATTCTGTATGATGCCCTATTCACAATATAGTGCACTATTATGGATTATGCCCTATTCACATTATAGTGCACTATTATGGATTATGCCCTATTCACAATATAGTGCACTATTATGGATTATGCCCTATTCACAATATAGTGCACTATTATGGATTATGCCCTATTCACTATATAGTGCACTATTATGGATTATGCCCTATTCACAATATAGTGCACTATTATGGATTATGCCCTATTCACTATATAGTGCACTATTATGGATTATGCCTTATTCACTGTATAGTCCACTATATAGTCCACAATCTTAGACAATGCCTTATTTATTTCTTACATCGTGCACTATTTTGGACAATGCCTTATTTAATCTGTTATTTACTACGTAGTGCACTGTTATAGGCTACGCCCCATTCATTACATAGTGCACTACTTCAGACAATCCCTTATTGACTCCATGTTACATTGTTTTGGATTATGCCCTTTGCATTATATGGTGCACTGTTTTGGACAATGCCTTATTTACTATATAGTGCACTATTCTGGGCTATGACCCATTCATTCTATAGTGCAATATTTTCGACAATGCCATATTCACTACGTAGTGCACTATTTCAGACAATGCCTTATTGACTCTATGTTACATTTGTTTTGGATAATGCCCTTTGCACAATATGGTGCACTATTTTGGACAAAGCCCTGTTCACTATCTAGTGCCCTATTTTGCAAAGTCCATTATTTACTCTATAGAGCACTACTTTGAACATTCACTAAATAGTGCACTTTTGTGGACTATGTCCAATTCACTATATAGTGCACTGTTCTTGACAAACCCCTATCACTGTGTAGTGCACTATTGTGGACAAAGCCCAATTCACTACATAGTGCACTATTATGCACTGTGCCTCACTTGTTAAATAGTGCACTGTTATGAACTATGCCCTATTCACTATATAGTGCACTGTTGGGGACTATGCCCTATTCACTACATAGTGCCCTATTTTGGACTCTGTTCACTATACTCTCAGATCAGTAAGAAGGACGAGGTGATTCGGGGGCTGAAGGGGTCTCTGTACCAGACGGACAAGACTTCGAAGGAGTTCATAGCGCAGACACAGAGGGACGCTGACAGGCAGGTCGAGTCGTGTCAGAAGACCTCAGAGGGGAAACAGACGCGCCTCCAGCAGGAAGCCAGTCAGCTGCGAGCGCAACTGAAGAACCTGATCGCGGAGCACAGAGAAGCAGAGCTGGCACTGCGCAAGGTCACATGGTCATGAATGCTTCTTGCCGGGTCTATACTGTGAATATTGATATTTACATGTTCAATTGTTACTTCCTTCTTCATACTCAGTTTATCGTATCACCGATGTCTGTTTTTCTCTGCAGAAGAAACACAACATGGAGACAGAGATTGAAAACTGGATTCAGAAATATGACGCGGATATGGGAGAAAAGCAGGTAACAAAGACGCTAAAAGATGGAAATCGTTCCTTTATGGAAAAGTCAAATTTCCACACCTTTCCAGTGATGGTTTAGTGATTAGCCAGATGCTAACTGGTTGGTTATAAAAGCCAGTGTATGCTGTATTCAATCTACGACCCAAGCACAACAACACAGCATGGCAGTGTACCCTGGACCGTACCCTGTATGCCATAACCCCATACCATACCCTACGTCAGACCCTATGCCGTAACCCCATGCCATACCCTACGTCAGACCCTATGCCATACCCTACGTCAGACACCATGCCATACCCTATGACAGACCCTATGCCATACCCTACGACAGACCCTATGCCATACCCTACGTCAGACACCATGCCATACCCTATGACAGACCCTATGCCATAGCCTACGACAGACCCTATGCCGTAACCCCATGCCATACCCTACGTCAGACACCATGCCATACCCTATGACAGACCCCATGCCATACCCTACGTCAGACCCTATGCCGTAACCCCATGCCATACCCTACGTCTAGACCCTATGCCATACCCTACGTCAGACACCATGCCATACCCTACGACAGACCCTATGCCATACCCTACGCCATACCCTATGCCATACCCCATGCCGTACCTCATGCCATACACTACGCCATACCCCATGCCGTGCCCCATGCCATACCCAACGTCAGACCCCATGCCATACCCAACGTCAGACCCCATGCCGTACCCCATGCCATACACTACACCATACCCTACACTATTCTCCATGCCATACACACGGTGCAAGCAGGACCAGGACAAATATATTTTTGGAGTGGAAATAATTGTGGTGGAATTAAAAACATGTAATTCACAACCATTTGGTGTTAAATGCTTCATTCTAGATAAACGTGTCAGGAACGTTCTTCCATGAAATGGTCTTAGTGCTGAGCAGACAAAAAACCAGCCGCAGTATTATAATACGGGAAACATTTAAATTTAATCATTTGATGAATGCCGACTAAAAATTTAAAGTTGATCCCAAACAGAATTCCCTGGATATTCCATGAATTTGGAATATTGAATGTGGACCCTGGGAAGAAAGAACAGCGGCACAGAATTTAGTACAAAGCATTTTGTGACTGCTGAGGGCTTGTCTCACTGTGGAGGCGGAGCTGAAAAGGGGCGTGGCCAAAGACAGAAGACCAATGAAAATGATCAAATGATATTCCATGTCTGGAATAGGCATTTTCTAAAATTCCATGATATTCCAAAATTCAGTGACCCTTAGGTACCCTGGATATATGCAGGACATTGTGAGGCAAAATAGACCCGCCCTCAATCGCTCTGTTTACACCTCACACCAAACCCGCTCTCAATCGCTCTGTTTACACCTCACACCAAACCCGCTCTCAATCACTCTGTTTACACCTCACACCAAACCCACTCTCAATCACTCTGTTTACACCTCACACCAAACCCGCTCTCGATCACTGAATTTGTGTTTATGTTTTGTCTGTGTGGTTGACTGTGTGAGCAGACGGAGCTGGAGCAGGTGGCGGCGATCTACGAGGAGGAGAAGGCGGAGTTAGGGGATCTGCAGGAGCACTACGCCGTTTTAGAGCTGGAATATTCACAGATCATGGAGGAGCGCCGAATAGCGCAGGAGCAGAGAGAGGAGGAGGAGCGAGAGCTGAAGCTGAAAAGTCACGCCGCCGTCATCATCCAGGCCTTCTGGAGAGGATCCCGCGTACGCAAGGCCATGAAGGCCAAGGTCAAGAGCAAGAAGCCAAAGAAAGGGAAAGGGAGGAAGGGGAAATGAGTCTGACTTACACAATACCTACTGAGTTCTGACCTTCTAACACGGATGTAATAAAGGCATTGTGAAATGGAAGGGCTGCTGTTTTACTGTTCTACGCTATGAAGGGTTGTGGGAATGATTCAGCTTCTTGTTTGGCCGCGTAAGCAGGACGGGTCTTATCTCTGTACCTGACTGACCCAACACCCACGACTACAGACATCCAGCGAGCAGTGATGTCCTCCATGAGTCATCCTGTTAGTGCAGCACCATTGGCAGACAGCTGCACCACGCAGGACTACATGTACACAGACCGTTACCACGACTGTCCTTAACACCACGTCACCGTCACCAACGACTGCAATGGTGTCGTGCCAGACTGTCATGGAGTGACTCAGAATGGCAGCGGGTCATCTTCAGTGACGAGTCCCGCTTTTGTCTTGGTGGAGACGACCAACGAATCCGTGTGTGGAGGCACCGTGGTCAGCACCAAGATGAACGGTTTGCTGTCACGCGTCATACGTCCAGAAGACCTGGTGTCACTCCACCTCCACCCCTACCAATGAAAGCTAAACTGTTGTAGGCCGACTGGGTGGAGCTAAACTGCTGTAAGATGAATGGGTGGAGCTAAACTACTATAGGTTAAATGGGTGATGCTACACTGCTATAGGCTGAATGGGTGGGGCTAAACAGTTGTAGGCTGAATGGGTAATGCTAAACTGCTGTAGGCTGCATGGGTGAAGCTAAACTGCTGTAGGCTGCATGGGTGAAGCTAAACTGCTGCAGGCTGAACGGGTGGAGCTAAACTGCTGTAGACTGAACAGGTGATGCTGAACTGCTGTAGGCTGAATGGGCAGGGCAAAGCTGACATAGGCCAAATGGGTGGGGCTAAACTACTGTAAGCTGAATGGGTGGAGTTAAACTGCTGTAGGCTGAATGGGTGGAATTAAACTGCTGTAGGCTAAATGGGTGGAGTTAAACTGCTTTAGGCTGAATGGGTGGGGCTAAACTGCTGTAAACTGAATGGGTGCGGCTAAACTGCTGTAGACTGAAAGGGTGGAGCTACACTGCTGTAGGCTGAATAATTGGAGCTGAATAGTTATGGGCTCAATGGGTGGAGCTAAACTGCTGCACCATCTGCAGGAACTGTGTGAGGATGTTCAAGCTGCATGGGATGGATTATCACAGGACACCATTAGGAACCTCTACAGCTCCATGCCGAGACGTCTGGCGTGTTGGGTTAGCAAACACGGCGGCCGACGCCATACTGAGAGACAGACTTCTGTATGTGTAGCTCAATAAATATTGATCATATCAGTCTAAATTTATCATCATTTATTGATCCTGGTGACCTTTATCTTCATTCCCAACAGCATTCCCAATCCCACACCTGCTTCTGGGGGCAGCTGTTACTTTGATGATGAGGGTAGCGAAGCCTGTACGTCATTTTAGGCCAGTCCCAGATAGTTTTGAGGAGCTTCACTGGTGGTGGTCACTGGCAGCTCCGACGGATCTGTTGTCAGCGTCTGACCTGAGATCCCGAACGATATCGACCCGTTCCTGGATATACAGCTGGATCTGCAAGCAGGAGCAGATTTATTTCACCCCTGGACCCCGATAGTTCCGTCACTGTGCTATGTCACATGATAGGTCATTAAACAGTCACATGATCTTCAGTCGGAATCGGATGCACTTGTGACTCTTGCTAAAGACCCTCACCTTGTCCAGCTGTTCCAGAGTGTCGTCCACATCGACCCCCTCAGCTCCACCCGCGGCGATGCCAGTCATGTGATAAAGGTTCAGGGTCACCACCTTTATCTGCCCCAGGAGGAGCGTCTCTTTGGCGGCCGTTGCCTGGATGTGATTCCAAGTGGATTCCTGTAATAAACAGAAAGCTCTATTGTTAACCAACGTTATGGCAGGCTTCACGTGAACAGGGTTCCTCAGGACCCTTAACCCCTCCTCCACAACCTGAGCCAGCACTGTCGTCCTGGAATATGGCCGAGCTGTCAGGGAAGAGCAAATCCATTGATGGCATAACCTGGTCATGACGTTGCTGAGCCTCGACCTGACCAACTGCAGAAGCCCCTCCTAGATCTTAACCCTGCCTCCAGAGGCTTGTACAGTGGGCACTATGCTTGACGGGTGTGTCTTTTCATGTGCTTCCCTCCCGGCCCTGACGCTCCCATCGCTCTGGAGCAGGGTCAGGGCTGAAGTGACCTCTGATCTTAAGGTTAGAAGGTCTGAAGATTAGAGGACAAGCAGGTCGTACCCATCTGAGGGCCTGAGAGAGGAGGGTGTCCAGTTCAGTCTGCAGCTGCGAGAGTCGGTTGTTGTAGTGCAGCAACGCTGATCCTCTCTCGCTGACGTATCTCCTCAGCTCCACCCCCTCCCTCTCCCTCTCGCTCTCCACCTTGCTCTGCCGCTTCAGCAGCTGCTCCCGTGTACAAACCAGCGTGTCGAAACGGCCAATCAGCTTCCCCACATCCTCAAACTGAAACACAGAGCACAGACCACATATACAGTCATGTGTGTGCTGAAAGGGTGGGGCTAAACTGCTGTAGGTTGAATGGGTGGAGCTAAACTGCTGTAGGCTGAACGGGTGATGCTAAGCTGTTGTAGGCTGAATGAGTGATGCTAAACTGCTGTAGGCTGAATGGGAAGGGGGAAACTGCTGTAGGCTGAATGGGTGAAGCTAAACTGCTGTGGGCTGAATGGGTGGAGGTAAACTGCTGTAGGCTGAATGGGTGAAGCTAAACTGCTGTAGGCTGAATGGGTGGGGCTAAACTGTTGTAGGCTGAATAGGTGGAGCTAAACTGCTGTAGGCTGCATGGGTGAAGCTAAACTACTGTAGGCTGCATGGGTGGGGCTAAATAGCTGCAGGCAGGCTGATCGGGTGGAGCTAAACTGCTGTAGACTGAACAGGCGATGCTAAACTGCTGTAGGCTGAATGGATGGAGCTAAACTGATGTAGTCCGAACGGGCAGGGCAAAACTGACGTAGGCCAAATGGGTAGGGCTAAACTGCTGTAGGCTGAATGGCTGGGGCTAACTGCTGTAGGCTGAATCGGTGTAGCTAAATTGCTGTAAGCTGAATGGGTGGAGCTAAATTGCTGTAGGCTAAATGGGTGAAGCTACACTGCTGTAGGCTGAATGGGTGGGGCTAAACAGCTCTAGGCTGAATGGGTGGGGCTAAACCTCTGTAGACAAGCATTGCGAGCTTGAGGCTGTACCTTCTTCGAGGTCTTGAGGACACCATCTAAGAAGCTCCAGTAGGTTCTGTTGCGGCTGACCCGTGCCTGCAGCTGCTCCTTCTTGGCCAGCAGGGCGGCGATGTTTCTCTGTAACTGCTGCACCTCCCGCTCTCTCTCCCTCACTACAGCTCTCTCTGCCGCCGCCTTCTTCAGACCACGTGCCTTCTTAGCATCGTTCTCCTAAAGAGAGAGAGAGAGAGAGAGAGAGAGAGAGAGAGAGAGAGAGAGAGGTATGCTAGCATTAGCATTATGTTTACTCAGTTGTGTATGTACAGCAGTGTGAATGGATGCCACACTTTACGGGGCACTTTGACTCACTTTGAGAAACTTGTCAAACTTCAGTAAAGAGTCCTTGAGTGTTTCCTCCTTTTGCTTCAGCGCATCTCTCCTCACGCTCAGACTCTCTTTCTTCACCTCAAACTCCTTCAAATGCATACAAAGATGACAGACTTTAAAAAGCATAAACTATTAAAGGAGCGATATGTAAAATTGTTAGTACAAAATGTTCCAAAATAAACCAAAGTGAGCAACAGAATGTCGAGAAATCACAGCTGTGATCATGTGCCAAAGATGTCTATGCACGGTGTTGCAGAGGTATCTACTGAAGTTAGAATGCTAACCAGCTAGCCCCGGGCCGTCCTGTCTCGTAATACCACTGTGTACCTGCAGAGGCGACAGTGAGTTGCTGTAGGAGTGGAATCAGTCCAACACGAGGGGATGAAGAAGTAGCTCTGCTGCCCTGACGACGTATTCTAACCTCTTATCAGCCATGTTAAAGGTGCTGCTCCCGGTTAGATCGTTTAAGGGCGGGTAGCCAATTAAAGGGGCAGTAAACACAATGATGGCTAAAGCTCTTGGTGAGTGACCACCGCTGTTGCTGCCGCCACCTTCGCCTGCTCTAGGCAGGAAAACACGTTCAGCAGCAAACAAAAGAAGTGATACACATAGGAGCAGAAGAAGAGTTAACACTGGTGCTGCTTTCCACCACTGGAGGCGCTCTTGGTGAGGAAAGGGAGGAAGTTTGATGCTGAGCTCGGAACGTTTCTTCTAGACTGGTAAGGAGGAGTGGAGAGGGAGGAGGAGGAGGGTGGGCTGTGCATTTCCTTGTCTCTTACGATAGGAGGGGTGGACACCACAAGCTTTTGGTGCTATGCAGAACCATTGTCAGAAAGGTTCTATATCCAGTAGAACCACATATCACATATCCCCCCTCAGTAAATAACCCTGTATGAATACATTAGCGTAGCATGCTAACGTGTGAAGGGAGTTCCGACCTCTCGCTGCGTCCTCAGAGCCGCGTCCATGTGCTTTATCTCTCTGCGCTTGTCCAGCAGGCGCGTGGCTCCAGTGCGCAGGTCCTCCTCCGGTACAGGCAGACTGCTGGACACAGAACATAGTGGAGCATCTTTAGCCTTATTATTATTCATTATCATAACTCTAGATAGCTTTAGGCTAAACTGAAATGCTAAATCCAGTAATTTGTGGCCTCAGTGCATTTATCTGGGGTCTCAATATCATAAATTGTGCTCTCAATATAGTAATTTGTGACCTGGATATAATAATTTATGCCCTTAATATAGTACATTGTGCCTACCACATAGTAATTCCTGCCTGTAATATAGTACATTTGCGCCTTCAATATGATTGAATGATTTGTGGTGTTAGAATAGTAATAGTAATTTGTGGCCCCAATATAGTATACTGTGTCCTCAGTGTAGTACCTTGTGGACTTAATATATTCATTTCTGTCAATATTTCAATTTGTACCCTGAATATATTAACTTGTGCCCTCAATATAGTAAACTTGTCCCTTCGGCATGGCAAATTGTACCCTCATTAAAGTAATATGTGGCCTCAGTATAGTACATTTTGACATCAATACAGTAATTAATGTAGTACACTAAATCAGCACCTGGTCCCCTTAATATAGTAACTTGTGCCCTCAATATAGTAATTTATGCAGTCAATTTAGTAATTTGTGGCCTCATAATAGTCATTTGTGGCCCCAGTATAGTATATTGTGTCCTCAGTGTAGTACCTTGTGAACTTAATATATTAATTTCTGTCAATATTTCAATTTGTACCCTGAATATATTAACTTGTGCCCTCAATGTAGTAAACTTGTCCCTTCAGTATGGCAAATTGTACCCTCATTAAAGTAATTTGTACTCTGGGTATGGTACATTGTGACATTAATACAGTAATTAATACAGTACACTAAATACAGTAACTTGTGCCCTCAATATAGTAATTTGTGCACGCAATTTAGACATCTGTGGCCCCAGTATAGTATATTGTGTCCTCAGTGTAGTACCTTGTGGAATTAATATGTAACTTGTGCCCTCAATATAGTCATTTGTACCCTCAGTATAGTTATGTGTGGCCTCAGTATCTGTGTAGTGTGTAGTATAGTACAGTGTGGCCTCGGTATAGTAACTGGTGGCCTCAGTATAGTACATTGTGGCCTCAATACAGTAAATAATATAGTACTCTAATTACAGTAACTGGTGCCCTCAGTATAGTAATTTGTGCAGTCAATTTAGTAATTTGTGGCCCCAGTATAGTATATTGTGTCCTCAGTGTAGTACCTTGTGGACTTAATATATTACTTTCTGTCAATATTTCAATTTGTATCCTCAATATATTAACTTGTGGCCTCAACATGGTACATTTGTGCTTTCAGTATGGCAAATTGTACCCTCATTAAAGTAATTTGTATTGTATAGTATGGTACATTTTGACTGCAATACACTAATTAATGCAGTACACTAAATACAGTAACTTGTGCCTTTAATATAGTAATCTGTGGCCTCAATATAGTAATCTGTGTATAGTACAGTATAGTGTGTAGTATAGTACAGTGCGGCCTCGGTATAGTAACTAATATAGTACTCTAATTACAGTAACTAGATTTAACTAGTTAATAATTAATTAGTCTGGTAGTAACTTTTGTGGCTTTGGACGCAGCACAGGTCACTATGGAGGCTCTGTGTCCACTGTTCCCACATACTGAGTATATAATATTGAGCGGTCTGAGACGCAGCCCCTCACTAAGAAAGTCTAATCTTAATATTTATCTTTTTATCGGACTGGCTTCCGTATTAAACGGTGGGTTTCAGTACTAAGCACGTTTTCAGAACTTTGTCCCCCAGTCAGCTCCATTACAGCACAAAGGAACCACAAATCTCAACAACTGAACTGAGCAAACTGATCTGATGAAAGCAGAACCCGTCAGAAATGTCCTTACGCTGAGAGCTGCTCCTCGAAAACCGTGCGAAAGTAGTCCTCCAGATTTACTGCCATCTTTAAATCCTCCAGAGAGAGACTGAGCTTCAACTTCACCAACTTCTCCTAGTGTTTCTCCTGTAGAGCAATGTTTCTATAGCAACGGACACACTGAACACAACGCCTCTGTCGCCCTCCTGTGGTCAGACCAGTTTATTACAACACTAGACACTCACCAGGTCCTCTCTACACACACCGACAGTTCACCATCTCCTCTCTACACACACACACCGATAGTACACCATCTCCCCTCTACACACACACTGATAGTTCACCATCTCCTCTCTACACACACACACAGATAATTCACCATCTCCTCTCCACACACACACACACCGATAGTTCACCATCTCTCTACACACGCCGATAGTTCACCGTCTCCTCTCCACACACACACACCGATAGTTCACCATCTCTCTACACACGCCGATAG
>JAVGWN010000600.1:0-2500 GCA_034552555.1 Semaprochilodus insignis
CGCACCCCCCGCACCCCTTACAGCATCACAGCCGCGTCTCTTCATTAAGCCACCATGCTGTGTCTAATACTCCAGTGTCACTGCTAGACAGCAGCTCATTAGCTTCATGGCATGGATGTGTGTGACACAGGATGCACAGGCTATGTCAGATGCCATGCTAATAACACTAATAACGCTAATATCCGCTCCCAGGGCCTCAGCAGTCGACTGTACGTTCATATGCTCGTCATGTTTTTTTATATTGGGGACGTGATGGATACGTACATCATCATGACTCACTGTCTGAACTCACTAGCGTCACATGCACCAGCACACATACACACACACACCTGTCGAGTCATATTGCCACGGTTACTCTACGCTCCCCGGCCTGTGTGACAGAGTGGGTTTAACAGAGTGTCACATAGAACAAGAGCATGCATGCACATACGGGAGCAGCACATAGAAACAGAAATCTAGAACTCACAAATCACATACGCAGATCGATCCGTAAAAGGATCAACATATTCACAGTTCTATACTGCTTCCACTCTCTGGCCACTTTATTAGAAACACCAACCTTGTGCTTCCACTCACTGGCCACTTTATTAGAAACACTGACCTTGTGCTTCCACTCTCTGGCCACTTTATTANCACTCTCTGGCCACTTTATTAGAAACACTGACCTTGTGCTTCCACTCACTGGCCACTTTAATAGACACACCGACCTTGTACGTACACTCACTGGCCACTTTATTAGAAACACCAACCTTGTACGTACACTCACTGGCCACTTTATTAGAAACACCAACCTTGTACGTCCACTCACTGGCCACTTTATTAGAAATACTGACCTTGTACGTCCACACACTGGTCACTTTATTAGAAACACCAACCTTGTACGTACACTCACTGGCCACTTTATTAGAAACACCAACCTTGTACGTACACTCACTGGCCACTTTATTAGAAACACCGACTTTGTACGTCCACACACTGGTCACTTTATTAGAAACACCGACCTTGTTCTTCCACTCACTGGCCACTTTAATAGACACACCGACCTTGTACGTCCACTCACTGGCCACTTTAATAGAAACACCGACCTTGTACGTACACTCACTGGCCACTTTATTAGAAACACCAACCTTGTGCTTCCACTCTCTGGCCACTTTATTAGAAACACCTACCTTGTACGTCCACTCACTGGCCACTTTATTAGAAACACCTACCTTGTACGTACACTCACTGGCCACTTTATTAGAAATACTGACCTTGTATTTACACTCACTGGCCACTTTATTAGAAACACCGACCTTGTTCTCCCACTCACTGGCCACTATATTAGAAACACCGTTTTTGTATGTGCACTCACTGGCCACTTTATTAGAAACAGTGACCTTGTATTTACACTCACTGGCCACTTTATTAGAAACACCCAACTTGTACGTCCACTCACTGGCCACTTTATTAGAAACACCAACCTTGTACTTCCACACACTGGCCACTTTAATAGAAACACCGACCTTGTACTTCCACTCACTGGCCACTTTAATAGAAACACCGAAAGGTGATGTTGCCCGTTGCCTGTGAAGCCACTGACCATCCTGGTGATGCTGTGCAGCTGGACAGAAGCTCAGGGTGATGGAATTGACCGCGTGTTTTCTGGAGTGAAGATAAAATGTGTTAATCGTTCCCATCTCGGTTCTTATCCCTTGTGAACTGGTCAGACACATCGTAGGCGTCCTCTGGTAAGCTGGCAGTAGCCCACCTTCCCATGGAAAATGGAAATTCTGCTTCCCAAACATCACTAAACTGTTTGATGTTGTACCAGCACTCCGTAACGCCTGTCCAACAGAGCAACGGTATCAACACAAGGACAGGTTTTTGTTCACTGACGGGATGTAATCGTCACCACTGGTCAGTTTGGCATTTCAGCACCGGCGTGTTCATCATCGGCACCCACAGATCACATTTCACTCTCCTCTCCTCGAGTGACTTTTGGGTTTTGAAACATCCCTCCGTTTTTAACTGTCAGTGCTAAAAATAGTGGAGGAATAAATCAGACGCTGACATGAGTCCCATTTCCCCGTCCGCTCACAGGCTGGTCGGACTATTCAGGAAAACAGTGTGTGTGTGTGTGTGTGTGTGTGTGTGTGTGTGTGTGTGTGTGTGTGTGTTAAACACAAACGTGCCGCCAGTGAGGAGCACACGTAAACTGCAACGCTCTACCGGATTACACATTCACTGCGTCATCATCACCAACAGCGCTCCTTTAATAGTGTTGGGTGGACTTTCTAGGTGACGGTGAGGGTTCCATTCATGGGGCAGCATGGTGGCGCCTCATATACCTCTTTTCCACCAACGAAGTGCCTGTTCTGGTGCTGGTTCCCAGGCTCTACAGAACTGTTACAAGCTCAGGAACCAATGGCACACGGAGTCAAACCACCAAACTAGGGTTTAATTAGGATACCCTATGTGCCCCCATGTGTTGCAATTTGTCATGAGACGTGAACCTATG
>JAVGWN010000600.1:7500-13976 GCA_034552555.1 Semaprochilodus insignis
TCCTCTTTCCCCAGGTTATATGATGCGTCTTTGTACATATACATCCGAAGAAGAATGAAGGGTGGAAGAAAGTAGTGGATACTGTTGGTGTCTCTGAGGAGTTAGGGCAGCTAGCTAGGTTAGCTAGCATGCTAACCGGCCCACAAAGCTAGCCACCAATGCAAGCAGTTTCCATATAAATTCATTTGTCAATATAATATGTGCTTTCAAAACTAACTAGCTAGCTTTCCTGGACCTTGCACACGCCCACACAAACTTGGGGCGATGTAAGCAACTTGCCGTCTGCTAGTACAAACGCTGGGTTTATGCATGCTTTCTTGTTTACTAGTGTAGATGGCGATTCTCACTCAGTACCTTCCACCAGTCGTCCTTCATCTCTTGCTTAATTCACTAATTGAGATGTGAACAGAGTCATTCCGAGTGGGTTTGGTGTGAAATGGTTCAGATGTTCTTTACAGTGGTGCTGATGGGAACGGGGGGTCTCCATGTCTACATCACACATACAGACATTTTATTAACCACCAGTGAACCTACACGTGCGGGTTTCCATATGGACTGTTGATGTAGTAAACTCTGAGCAAAGCTGCTCCACATTGTCCAAGGTTATGAATTTGCTGTTTCACTTTAAATGGTACCACAGTTACATATTGGCACCTGTATAAGCTAGTGGCATTTAAGGTGGACCAGAACATGAAACTCGTGAATAGGCAGCGACTTCAGCCTGGTTTAAAGATGAACATCAACCATGTACTTCTGACAGTTGGATTCTTTGGGAAGGGAATGGAAAGTACTGAGATTCCCTTCACAGCCTAGAACACTAAATTTCTCCACATAGTCCACTGTTAATGAGTCAAGTTAAGGAATCGGCCCGGTAGGTCAAACCCAGCCCAAAACCAATCAAAACAGAGGTCATTTAAATTTAATCAGTCTTAAAGGCGCAGTAGCAAATACTGTTGAACTGTATATAAGGGTTGTATAACGTCGCTGTCCAAAGAAAAACAAGTATCTCCAAAATAGTAACTTTACAGGAGAGGCCAAAACCCTAATATAATTCTAATGTAAGTCAATGGAACCAGACTTTTTTCTAAGCAGGTTTGGGCCATTTTTGTTGGTCCGTTGATCATGAAATTTTCACACAGTGTAAACAGCAGCTTATGTGTTCAAATGATGCAGAAAAGTCAAAATCGACAAAAATGGAGATACATGTTTTTCATTGGACAGCGACGATAAGCAAGTCACCTTGTGAGTTTAAGGTGGTAGTAAGTTTAGGCTCCTGCAGATGGCGCTGCATGAGGATGATGTGGCTATAAATACCGGTGAGGTGTGAGTGATGGGATCCATAGATTGGGAAGAGGTGCTACAGTACAGGGAATGTCTCGTTCCATGTGTGGAAAATGGCTCCAAAGCAGATGTTAATGATTGGCTAAAAGGAGTGACTGCATTTGGGTGTGGCCAAAGACCATAGTGTGAAGGAAGTAGCTGAATCTGCAGGTGTATGGAAGTGTACGGTCATACGGGTCTACCAGCAGTGGCTAACGTTCCAGTCTACAGGGAATTCTCCTCGGAATTGTGCCAGAAAAGGCGTCCACCAAATCTGGACCAACTGCATAATTCTTTGATGTAAGAGTGTCTGAACATTGATGTGGCTACATCCAGAAACTTGTCCAGTCCATGCCAAAACCAGTCATAGCTGTTATTGGTGCTGGTGGAGGTGTTACACGGGATTAGATACGTCTCAGTCACAGGGGTCTCACATTTTGACTTATATAAGCATTATAACTGGACCTCAGGGTGGAAAATCAGGAATGTAACGCCCCACAGCACTTCATATCTCAGGAAGGCTCAGAGCTAGTTAAACTGATCCGAGGGAAGCACATGCAGGGGGATCCAGATCTGCGACTTGGTGTGTGTACTGTGTGTACTCATGCATTCAAAAGGAGCCCAAATCCAGCATCTGTTCATGATACACAGTATTACTAGCACTCACAGAAACCCATTGTACTCAAAATAGAAAAGCAGCCCACCCTCCTGCCACAGAGGCACACACTTAACAAAACAGAGAACGCAGCGGCTTCCCAAACACACACACACACACACACACACACACTCACAAACAGGCAAACAATCAAATGCATACACTCTCGGCAACTACAGGCTTCAACCTGAAGTGGTTTCCTTGGAAACCAGGGGAACAAACCCAAGTTATTTGTGCTCAGCGTCCTGTCATTTAAACTGAGAAAGAAACAAATAAGAGTTCGAAACGGAGAGAGAAGGAAGAGAGCGGAATCTCAGGACAAGATATACACTGAGCAGCCATAACGTTAAAACCACCTCCTTGTATCTACACTCACTGTCCATCTTATCAGCTCCACTGACCATACAGGACACTCTGTAGTTCTACAGTTCCAGACTGTAGTCCATCTGTTTCTCTGTATACTGTATTACCCTGTTCTTCAGTGGTCAGGACCCCCACAGGACCACCACAGAGCAGGTATTATGTGGGTGGTGGATCATTCTCAGCACTGCAGTGACACTGACGTGGTGGTGGTGTGTTAGTGTGTGTTGTGCCGGTGTGAGTGGACCAGACACAGCAGGACCAGTGGAAACGTGACCAATCATGCTTCTCTATCTGGCAGTCTGAGTCTGGGTTTGGAGAACACCAGGAGAACGTTGCTCGCCTGACTGCATCGTGCCCGCTGTAGAGTTTGGTGGAGGAGGGATAATGATGCTACAGGGTTGTTGTTCATAGTTTCAGTGAAGAGAAATCTTAAAGCTTCAGCATTCCAAAACATTCTGGACAACTGTGTCATGGAATAACCTTTTCTGACTGTGCCCCACGGTGCACAAAGCACAAGGTCCATAAAGGCTGATTGGCTGAGTCCTGAGCCCTGACCTCATCCCCATCCAACACCTTTGGGATGGACGAGAACGGAGATTGCGAGCCACGCTCTATCGTCCAACATCAGTGACTGACCTCACAACTCCACATTAAAGCCCTATGGATTTAGAATAGGAGGTCATAAAATCTCTTGTAGGTGTCCCAATACTTTTGTCCATATAGTGTACCACCAACTTCCTTTCGGCTGTGAGGGCAAGGAGCTTGTTTCTGGTGTCTGGTTTTGTGTCCGATAAGGATCCACACTTTGTGCATTGGATATCACAGTAATTCCGCTCCACGGATATCCCTCGCATTATGCACTTTGAACTTTGCCAGTTGACATCAATGATTCCGTCGCGTTCAGATTGGTTTATCCCTTTTTGTTGTTACTGATGGGCTCAGACCGTGAAATGTTGTCACTGCGTGTATACTGTACCCACAAAACGGACATCTCCAGAAAGTAGCCGAGCCATCAGGGCGTCACTCACCAGGCCAGAATAAGGTGCAGTGGTACAGGAATCAAAGGGCCGAAAGTTCCGATTCATGTGAAGGTGCATTAGAGTTGATACATGGAAGTTGGGGCAGCATTCCAAGCTTTTCCTTCTTTCAGGAGCAGGTTGTGGAATGGCTACACACTGAAACATGATGGTAACTGTGCAGTAGCAGCTGCAGTAAGAAATGTTTAGGTTGGTGCACTGCATGTTTGGTGAAGTGTTAGTTCTACCCTCGACCTTCTTAGATAGAAGTTGATCTATACGTGTAGGTACACTCTTAATGGTGGTCCTTCAAGGATTCTTTAGTAAAGGAATGGTTCTACTTCCATAGGTTCTGTGCCTAGGTTGAGATCCGGCAACCTCACAGAAGAAGCTTGGAGTGACTGTGATCGGAGATTACTGAAACACCGGGAAGAGTTGAGGGTGAAAAAGGACAGTAGAGCTCATGACTGAGTGTAACAGTGACTGTAAGATCATTTCCACACCACCAGAACTCGGGATTGGGACTGAACAGATATGTGGACACAAGAAAACCATTTGTTAGTGAGACTGATTTGGGGTGGGGGAGGGGTGGTCTTGAGTTTGCTGGGAAGCATAAAGACTAGACTCTGGATCAATGGAAAAAGGTAATGTGGTCTGATGAGTCCAGACTGACCCTATTCCAGAGCGATGGGAAGATCAGGGTAAGAGGGGAAGTGCATGAAGCAGTGCACCCATCATACACAGTGCCCACAGTACTGTTACGATCCGGGGTGGCTTCAGCTGGTCAGGTTGAGGCTCAGCAATGTTCTGTAGCAGCAGCATCAATGGGATTTTTTCCTTCCCTGGTGGCAGGGATGTAGTCCAGGACGACTATTCCGAGACTCATCAGGCTCAGATTGTGGAAGAGTGGTTCAGGGACTGTGTGCCTTTTTTTGGCCATACGTTTTAGAACTCATGGTTCTAAACAGAATCATGGAATCAATAGAACCCTTGAAGAACCATCTTTTTCCTAAGTGAGCAGGAGACTCAAGGCAAGCTGGATGTTGGGGCAGAGCTACATGTTGGGCAGAGCCAAGTGCTTTACCTTGTAAATTCTAATTTACTGCAGTTGGGCAGTGCTGGCGCTGACCTGAACTGTATTACTGCCATTGAATGTGGTGTTTTACTGTATTCCAAGATTCCAGCCAGTAATGCTTTCCCAGTACTGTTCTCTCATTTCCCAGTAGCTCTAATCTCTAATTCACAGTAACTGTCTTTCTGTGCTGACTTGGTGTTGGCTTAAAACACGCTCCATTGCATTACTGCATGAGCAGACGCAGTAAAATATAGAGCCGGGGTCCACAAATCTGGACCTAGAATCCAGTTTCCAGCACTGGACTTTGTAATCCTTGGTAGGCGTGACACTACTTGGCCAATCAATTACATTAACTGTTCCCTTAACTTCCAGCGAAAACAAAATCCAGGAAACTGGATTCAAGGAGCAAATTTGAAGACCTGGGATACAGAGCTCCTTTTCCAGACCAGACTATTCATCTCTGATATTGTGGTTTAGTCAAACCAGACCTGAGGTAGCTTGTCATGGTCCACCTCTGACCTCTAGCTTGTGTCATGTGGTGGGCACCTGCTTATGACACCATTTCCTGGACTAGAAGGAGATTCCACAGATTTGTTATAGTTGGCTGCTTCGGAGTGGACATCACGGTACGTCGCTGGTATCTACTTACGCATTGTGGTGGCGGAACACTAGCAGAACCTGGTGAAGCAGATGGAGCGACATCCTCAGAATAACAACAATGTCTCCTGGATGCCAGAATAGGAATGGAAGAACAAATTACCTTCATTTATATCAGTTACAATCATTGAAGACACCCTTAAAGCAAAAAATAGATACACTATATAGCCAAACGTATTCACTCCCTCATTCAGATCACTGAATTCAGGTGTTCCAATCACTTCCATGGCCACAGGTGTATAAAACCAAGCACCTAGACATGCAGACTGCTCCTACAGACATTAGTGAGAGAATGGGTCGCTCTCAGGAGCTCAGTGAATTCCAGCGTGGTACCGTGATAGGATGCCACCTGTGCTACAAGTCCAGTCGTGAAATTCCCTCCCTACTAAATATTCCACAGTCGACTGTCAGTGGGATTATAACACAGTGGAAGTGATTGGGAACGACAGCAACTCAGCCACGAAGTGGTAGGACACGTACAATGACAGAGCGGGGTCAGCGGATGCTGAGGGGCATAGTGCACAGAGGTCGCCAACTTTCTGCAGAGTCAATCACTGCAGACCTCCAAACTTCATGTGTCCTTCAGATCAGCTCAAGAACAGAGTGTAGAGAGCTTCATGGAATGGGTTTCCATGGCCGAGCAGCTGCATCCAAACCTAACATCACCAAGTGCAATGCAAAGCGGTGAATGCAGTGGTGTAAAGCTCCGCCACTGGACTCTAGAGCAGTGGAGACGTGTTCTCTGGAGTAACCAATCACGCATCTCCGTCTGGTAATCTGATGGACGAGTCTGGGTTTGGCGGTTGCCAGGAGAACGGTACTTGTCTGACTGCACTGTCCCGAGTGTAAAGTTTGGTGGAGGGGGGATTATGGTGGGGGGCTGTTTTTCATATTAAACCCTATGGATTAAGAATGGAATGTCACTCAAGTTCATATGTGTGTGAAGGCAGACGAGCGAATACTTTTGGAGATATAGTGTATTTAAATATGCAATCCATAGAGGACGTTCTGTATTAGCGCAGTAGAAATACATTTTTACATGTACCTCCATAACAGCAGTAGCAGCAGTAGTCGAGTGATTTACTTTGTTCTAACAGACATTAAACAGTGTAAAAGAGTTACCACTAACCCAGCCGTGCAGGTGCACCTCACCGGCAGTCTATAGCTGTGTGACTTGTTTATAATAACCCATATACAGAAATCAATAGCTGCTATGTTCTTGAAGCAGGCTGGGCAGTACTTCAGTTCTTGATTCATAAAAACCATCCCACAGATCTCACTAGGTCCTGGACACGACCAGGTACACTTGCCTTGTCTATACCTTAATGTGTGTGTGTGTGTGGGTATATATATATATATATATATATATATATATATATATATATATATA
>JAVGWN010000601.1:0-13971 GCA_034552555.1 Semaprochilodus insignis
TCCTCCCTAAACAGAGATTATAAACTCTAAACAGAGATTACCCACTCTTCCCTAAACAGAGACTATATACTCTATACAGAGATTACCCACTCTTCCCTAAACAGAGATTATAAACTCTAAACAGAGATTACCCAGTCTTCCCTAAACAGAGACTATATACTCTATACAGAGATTACCCACTCTTTCCTAAACAGTTATTATATACTCTAAACAGAGATTACGCACTCTTTCCTAAACAGATATTATACTTTATATACAGAGATTACCCACTCCTCCCTAAACAGAGATTATAAACTCTAAACAGAGATTACCCACTCCTCCCTAAACAGAGATTATAAACTCTAAACAGAGATTACCCATTCTTCCCTAAACAGAGACTATATACTCTATACAGAGATTACCCACTCTTTCCTGGACAGATATTATTTACTCTAAACAGAGATTACCCACTCTTCCCTAAACAGATATTACAAACTCTAAACAGAGATTACACACTCTTCCCTAAACAGAGATTATATACTCTATACAGAGATTACCCACTCTTCCCTAAACAGATATTACAAACTCTAAACAGAGATTACGCACTCTTCCCTAAACAGAGATTATATACTCTATACAGAGATTACCCACTCTTCCCTAAACAGATAATACAAACTCTAAACAGAGATTACCCACTCTTCCCTAAACAGATATTATATACTCTAAACAGAGATTACCCACTCTTCCCTAAACAGATACTCTAAACAGAGATTACCCACTCTTCCCTAAACAGATATTATATTCTCTATACAGAGATTACCCACTCTTCCCTAAACAGAGATTATATTCTCTATACAGAGATTACCCACTCTTGGCTAAACAGGTGTTAAACACAATGTATACGTTACCCTGTAAACGTCAAAACAGAGATGAACTTGCTGTTAAACAGAGTTCATGCACTCTCGACTGAACAGAGACTCAGAGGTGGTCCTGAAGTGACCACTTCGGTAAAACTTGCTTTGAGCTCTAAAGCTTTCACGATCGTTCACCATTCACTCCCCAAACTACAGCTCAAACTTATCGCCCCAGGATATATATCCCACACACAGTCACACACACACACACACACACACACACACACACACACACACACACACAGGAGAGCCGCTCTTCTCACACTGTCATTAATTAACCACATTAACATACGAGCACAATGGCTGAGCCAAATGACCCGGGGCAAGAACCGTTCAGCTTCATTAAATCTCAACCAACTACCAACTATACCAGCGAGCAGAGATTACTGCACACACACACATTCACTCTCTCTCTCTCTCTCTCTCTCTCACACACACACACACACACACACACACACACACACACATTCTATCTCTCATTAAAACACCCCAAAACACACACAAAAGAAATGTTCAAAAATATAAAACCTTTAAAATCAATTATTCAATTATCTTCACCGAGACGTAAACATAGTCACTCAGACTGCTTTGGTGTGAAATGGTTCATTCTGGAGACGGCATGTTCAGCTTTCTGTGAGGGAGCTTTTAGAGGTGGACGTCTGGTTCCATTCACCACCACTGTGAACAGTTCTGACTTAATTCTGTTTACATCCTTAACCATTCAAATTGTGGAAGATGGGTGGAATTTCCCTTTACATAGACAAGACACACACACATACATAAAATGTCAGTCTCCTTTCATTGTGGAATCTGACTGGCTCCTTTTAGACAGCTATAAGCCCCGCCCACTCAAATTTGCTAGCCTGTATTTTACTTAAAATGCAAGGACTTAGCTAGTATAATCACTCCATATAGAATCCTATCCTTCAAATAAAACGAGTCCCCTGTGACTGAAACATACCTAACAGCGTGTGATACCTCCAATAGCACCAATAACAGCTTTGATTTGATTTGGCATGGACTGGACAAGTTTCTGGATGTAGGTCACATCAATGTTCAGACACTCTTGCATCAAAGAATTGCGCAGTTGGTCCAGATTTGGTGGATGCCTTCCCTGGCACAATTCTGAGGAGAATTCCCTGTAGACTGGGATTTTAGCCACTGCTGGTAGACCCGTATGACCGTACGCTTCCATACACCTGCAGATTCAGCTACTTCCTTCACACTATGGTCTTTGGCACACCTAAATGCAGTCACTCCTTTTAGCCAGTCATTAACATCTGCTTTGGAGCCATTTTCCACACATGGAACGAGACATTCCCTGCACTGTACCACCTCTTCCCAATCTATGGATCCCGTCACTCACACCCCGCAGGGATTTATAGCTCCATCATCCTCGTGTAGCGCCATCTGCTGTAGCCTGAAGTTACTACCACCTTAAACATGCAAGGTGACTAATTTCTTTATCCGGTGAGCTTTTAATAATAAGTAAAAGAGCAAGATGTGTAAGATGACGAATTCCTACTCCAAACAATAGGGGGCAGCATATCACCAGACGCTGCACAGTCTGTCCTCCTTCTCCACTCCTTACCAGTCTAGAAGGAACGTCTCCAGCGGTGCAAAGCAGCACCAATGTAAACTCTTCTTCTGCCTCTGTTTGTATCCCTTCTTTTGTTTGCGCCTGAATGTGATTTTTTGCCGAGAGCGGGTGTCGATGGAGGCGGCCGCTTGCCAAGAACTTCAGCCTTTAAATGATCTAACCGGGAGCAGCACCTCCAACATGACTGATAAGAGTTTAGAATACGCCGTCGGGGCAGCAGCACTACTTCTACATCCTCTCATGTTGGACTGATTCCACTCCTACAGCACTACACTGACTCACTATCACCTCTTCAGGCACAAAGTGGTATTACAGACAGGATGGCCTGAGGCTAGCTGGTTAGCATGCTTACTTAGATATCTCTACAACACCATACATAGACATCTTTCACACACTGTCAATACTGTACAGTGTCTTATATTAAGAATAGTTTGCTTATCCCATTGGCAAAATACTGCATAAGCATTCATATTCACTTTCAGTGTTAATCTTTTTGGTTTATGTGAACGGCTTTTTTAGCAGTGAACTTGGGGTATGTCGCACACACGTACAGCCAGTTCCACTTTGGTGGTACAGCATCGAGGTTTAGTATGCAGTTATGTCTTACATGCATGCACATGCACACACACACACACAAATATACACTGATGTAGCACTGAGGTCAGTTAGCGGTCAATAACACACACTCTGGTTGACAAGCATGGTGGTTTAGAAGGTGACCAGTCTTCACACTCACACCGTATAATCGTATAATCATCACACACACACACACACACACACACACACACACACACACACACTATGCGGTTTAAACGTTCTGCTACAGTCGCTGCTCATTTCCTGCCCCCCAGCTCCCTTCCCAGGGTTCCTTGGGGCTACCTGTCTGGCCAATTACCTGCTGAGCTGTAATGAGCTGCCGCCAGGAGCCAAACACACACTACACACATACACTCTCTCAGACACACACATACACGCATATACATGCACACACATAGTATCCCAGAAAATATGAACACAATTCCTAAACAATAATAATAATAATAATAATAATAATAATAATAATACATTGTTCCATTTAATAGTGCATTATTATAGAGTAGCATTACGGTACAATAACATAATAGTGGTAAAAAATATATCACTATAAAGTTTACTACAATACACTATAATTATAGTAATAACACAGAATAGCAATAATAACTCTGTGTAATGGAGTATAACTATAGTAGTTACATATAATAGTAGTAATAATACTGTATATTCCACTATGTTTATAATACTTACATATAATTGTAGTAATAATACTGTATAATAGACTAATTCTAGTAATAACATGGGACAGTAGTAATTAATACTGTATAATAGACTATAATTACAGTAATTACACATAATAATAATAATAATACCGCATAATACACTATAATTGTGGACGTCATGCAAAATAGTAATAACAATGTGGCAGTACAAAGTACTATTTTAGTATTAAGGTAAAATCATAATTAAAAAGACATGATTAAAAAAGAATGAAAAATATACTAATAATAATAATAAAAACATATTACAGAGCATAGTAATTGTATGTATGCATAATAATAGTAAAGTTCTCTGTTGAAGAGTAGTATTACAGCACTGAAATGAATAGTTATTACTAATATTGCACTATTATGATACAACACTACACAGATTATACTATTACCCAATAGAAATAATGCTACATTTTGGAGCAGAAATATGTTTATAATACAAAACAGCAGAAACTATACTGTATTACAGAGTAGAATTATATAATAATTATAAATATATAATATATAATAAAACAAAAGATTATATAAAAATTCACATCCATATCATATACATACATTCAGTTCACAATAGTGACAATGATACAATATCATAGAGTGGAATTGATGATGATAATAATATGGAATATTGTTGTTTATTTATTATAGTACAGAAATAGCAATAATAATATCATATTGCCATATTTATACCATAGTGAAATATTCAGATTGTTTTTATTATTATTTAATTTAATTTTATATTATAGTTCATAATAGTGACATTAACACAATTTCACAGAGTAGTATGGCTGGGATAAAAATAATGATATAGAATTGATCATAATAATATGGAATTGTACTGTATAATAATATAACAGTATAATAATATCATATCAACAGTGCTAGAGTAATAATAAAGAACAGAAGAAATTACAATTTTTTGTGGAGTTGCACATCTGTATGAATATGGATCAATGGGAAGTACACCCTATTAGAAAGCAGTACTGTTGTAATAACACATAATAGACTTATTATGGAGTATTACATAGTAGTAACATAGTAATAGTGCAACATTAAACAGTGGTACTAATAAGTTCAATAATAATAATAATAGTAATAATAACTTATTAATGTGACAGTTTGGTGGAAAATATCTAGTGTATAATATCTAATTTGCCCCAAATGTAGTTGACCAACCAAGAAATTACTTTAGGCAGGTGTGCACAAAGCTAATTGCTAGCTATAGGCTTCTATTACTTGTTAGCTACACTAGCCGTGACATGCCAGACTAGCCCTGTACTGTAAGAGTAAACAGGTCGGGTAAAGCAGGCTGTGACTCGGTGGGGAGGTAGCTCCACACTTCAGCAGACATATTCAGATAGCAAGATGGCCTCCAACTCCTCCATCTCCAGTCTGTCCATCCTGAGGGAGAGAGAGGGTGAGGGAGAGAGAGAGAGAAAGAGAGAGGGATGGAGGAAAGAAAGAAGTGACTGAAGCGAGCAGCGGTCCGGTGTGCAGGGGTAAGTGGAGGTGGAGGAAGAGGGCAACACCGACCATCACTGAAAACCTCATCGTTATTGACTTCCCCAAGCAGCCACTGGAGACCTCCGCCTCAGGCCCTTCACACACTCACACACACACACACACACACATATAAACACTCTCCAGTGTAAGTACATATAAATGTATAGCTATATAAATATGTAATACTGTGCAAGTGTTTCTTTACTAAGGAGAATATTAATATCAATAAATAGTAAGTAGTGACTTTGTGAGTGTTTGTTTATGTGTTTCCTTTATTTGAAGTCATCATCTAATACCTGCTTTTATATATATAATATGCCCCTGATGCCCCATGGAGCTCCACCTCCATCTTTGCTGCTATTGTTTTTGGCATCATTCAAACAGCAGTTCTATTTTCTTAAAATGTCCTGATTATGGGCCAAAATGGTCCAAAATTACTTAAAAAAGAAAAAAAAAATAAATAAAATGCTGCATTAGGTTCTATCAAGGTGTGAGTTTGACATGGGGGGGGCATATTTGCTACTACGAATCAAAGCCCTGAGTATCACCATGAGCATCAATCATTTATTAGGTTAAACTCAGATAACATTCAGACTGACCCTCATTTAAAATGTAGCCAAGCTGATACATAGAATATAGATATACTATAGCAATAAAATGACTTTGAATTTTGAATTGAATTTGAATTGAATTTATATAATCTAAAACAAGTGAGGTATAAAACAAATAGAATAAATCCCAATAGATAAATCCAAAATTAGAAATCGAATTTTAAGTACCATTGTGTTGTAACGAACTTTGGTGGTTGGGTGAAGGCTCCCGGGGGAGAGAGACGCAACACGTGGTTAGCTACTTGCCCCGAACTCCGTAGAGAAACCCACGCGGGAGACAGCCATTGCAGTGTACTGGAGACCATTTATTGGGCAGGGGAGCACCCACACCTCATTCATCACAATCCCGAATAACAACAGGGCGGCAGAACATACAGGCTACAACCTGGAGCAACCATCCCGCGTGCATAACTGTTATACCATTAACGTTGCTTCTCTCTCTCGCTCACACTGTACAGCGCGCATACGCTCAATACTCGCTCCTGGCTGGTCTTCCTCTACGGGCCATCAGGCCCCTGCAACTGATCCAGAACGCAGCAGCTCGACTCATTTTCAATCTTCCGAAGTTCACCCATGTGACTCCACTGCTGCGCTCCCTTCACTGGCTTCCTGTAGCTGCCCGCATCAGATTCAAAACTCTGACGCTCGCCTACAAAGCCAAGAACGGACCAGCCCCTCCCTACCTTATGGCAATGGTGAAGAGTCGATCTGTACCTCGAGCCCTTCGCGCTTCAAGTACAGCTAGACTCGAACCGCCATCCCTGAAGTCTCATGGAAGACAAGCGTCCAGACTCTTCTCTGTCCTGGCTCCCAGATGGTGGAATGAACTCCCACTGGGCGTCCGAACAGCAGAGTCTCTCGCGGTCTTCAAACGCAGACTGAAGACCCATCTCTTCATAATGCACTTAAGTGAGTAAGCACTAGTAGAGGTGTAAGCTGTGTATGTACTTGTGTTGTGTTGCACTTATATTGCACTTATAATGACCTTTTCTTTTCTATAGGTGTGAGCACTGGGCTGGGGTTGCCAGGTAGTGCTCTTTTTGCTCTATATGTGTGTATTGATCTATCTAGGTATCAGCACTGGCCCCCTGTTCGGGCAGTGTCTGAGCTCAGGGTGAGTTTTTAGGCTCTAAACTTCCTGTACTAGCTGGAATATTATCCAACGGAACACTAAGCACGGTTGTAAGTCGCTCTGGATAAGAGCGTCTGCTAAATGCCGTAAATGTAAATGTAAATGTAAATACAAGCACTTAAAGTGACCGTTACAGTGTCCTGTAATAGATTTGATTATTATGATTATTATTATTAGTAGTAGTAGTAGTAGTACTGCGTTTGACTGGTGGACTGTCCTGGGTGCTTCCTGCCTTCCACCCAGTGAGTGCTGGGATAGGCTCCAGCACTCACCTCACCACCCCCTTTTCCCGCATGACCCAGAAGGATTTGTGAGCATTATGCTAAAATGAGATGAAACTATGTACACTGAGGTCAAAGTTCTAGTGTTATAAGACCGAGACAAGCCTAAAGGCTTATACACACCAAACATAACCTGAAAAAAAGGATTCTGAAAATGCGGAATATTCAGACAAAGAATTTTCCCATCAAAGCTATACACACTGGACGCAGGAAGATATTGTTTTGGAATTTCACCGGACTGTTCATACTGAAAGCAAGTCAGCCAGAACATCTATGTCCTTTACTTTTCACTAAATGGGCAAACTGTGGGACTGTGCAGGATGGGTTCCGTTTCGGAAAAGCAAGAGGAGGACATGAGGTGAGTTCCTCATCATGCATCATGCAGGAGCTGAAACCTTGCTGGTGTTTCCTCTCACAGCTGAGCTGTCTCTGGAGATGCAGCTCCGCTAAACGAAGCACAAAACAAACGGGCAAGATAAGCTGCAAATGAGATGCGAAGCTGGGCTACCGTCCATTCTGGAAAAGGGAAAGTAGCATGAAGAGATTCATCACTTCATTCAGAAGCTGAAATTCTGGGCGTCTCAGGCTATAATTTAGGTCGTAGCCCAGTTTGTATCTCAGTCTGGAGATCCTGATCCTTTTATGAAGCGCATTAGCCTGTCCATGCCCATCACGACCATGATCATGATCAAGCCTTAACCCATAGAACCCTAGGTCTGAGTTTGCATGGCTATATCCTGTGCTTCATAAGCCAGGAATGGACTTCCTTGCTAACATGATAGGTAGGTGTATTATGCTTGGATATAGCCATGCACACTGCCTACGAAGTGCAGACCTGGGTTAACAAAAGCTCAAAGAAGGTCCAGCACCACACAACACAGCATGAAAGAGAAGGTTGTTTGATTTATTGGCAACCCCAAATGACCAACCAAAACTGTCCAGCCTACAGCGTCCTGTGGACAGCATCCACTGATGAAGGACTGACTAGAGGACGACCAACACATACTATGCATATCTACAAGGTGGACCAGCAAGGTAGGAGTGTCTAATAGAGTGGACAGTGAGTGGACACAGTGTTGAAACACTCCAGCAGCACTGCTGTGTCTGATCCACCCACACCAGCACAACACACACTAACACACCACCACCATGTCAGTGTCACTGCAGTGCTGAGAATGATCCACCACCCACATAATACCTGCTCTGTGGTGGTCCTGTGGGGGTCCTGACCACTGAAGAACAGGGTAATACAGTATACAAAGAAACAGATGCTACCTATATGGTCTGGAACTGTAGAACTACCTATATGGTCAGTGGCGCTGGTAACACGGACAGTGAGGTGCTCTAGTTTAATTTCTCCTTACTCTTTTAGGCACCCAAGACTTCCCTACCCTCCACCCACCTCCCACCCCCCATCACATACTCACACACCTCCTCACACACAGCATAGCATAACATTAAAAGGCTAAACTCATGCTAAAAGATGACAGGTCGGCTGCGGGACAGAGCTATGACAGACGGAGGGAGCCATTTAGAATACTGCTCACCCAGACACACACACACACGCGCGCATGCACGCACAGAGTGCCTGGGGGGGTTTCCACGGTGACGGGACGCGTCAGCATCAGGCGCTCACAGCTGCCAGAGTGCACCACGGACACACAACGTGATTGGACGCTCAGAAACTGCTATGGAAACTCAGGCGGAAGAGAGCAAGGGGGACACAAACACGGGGCGTGTGCATGTGTGTTTATGGTGTTTACTGGGCCATTCTTAGATGTCAGCGTTTCGGGGACTCCACCATGGCCTGGAAGGACCTCGCAGGGCATGTACGTGTGTACAACCGGATGAACAACGATAATGCAGATACTTATAAAGACCTGTAAATACGCATCCAAGAAGTTTAACACAAGACTTTGAGACTTTGGTCAAAGTACATAGAACTGACATACCGTGAACCTCAAACACTGTTGTTCGTCCTGCAAATCCAAATCCTGGATTTCCAAAAGAGGACGGGAAAACAGTTATGGAGTAGACTCATTAATATTTACACCCCCAACATTTACATACAACCACAACAGAGCTACAGCAACCAAAATGGTGGACTATGTGAAGAAATCCAGCATTCCAGGCTGGGGAGGAAATGCCGGCACTTTTCATTCCCTTCCCAAGGAACCCAGCTGTCAGCTGGGATGTTCATCTTTAATCCAGGCTGAAGTTGCTTCCTACTCACCAGCTTCTTAATCCAATGTTCAGTTCCACCTTAAATGCTCCAGCTTGTACAGACACCAGAATGTAACTATGACAACTATGGCAAACAGGAACTCCAGCTCCCCCATCTTTAACAGGATCCCATGACAACTTTAATCCAAAGTCTGCACATTTCACTCCAGACAGTCTCCTAAACCTTGGACAATATCTGACTGCTTCCCTCAGACACACCTTCACACAAGTTCCGTCTGAGAAGTTGGTCTAGCATTTTCAGCTAATCCCAATCATACATTCAGTGATGATGTTGAGGTTCTGGACTCTGGGGTGGTCAATCCATTGCTCTGAGAACACCAGCAGCTTCTTTGTTTGATTTGTCTTTCTCCTTTTCTCAGTGAGGAGCTTCTTGAACAGCTACACATCCTTTCAGACTAGCATTGAGGTGTCTTCTCACAGTGGAGGGATGGACAGAACCACCTGTGGATGTTCTCAGATCTGAAGCAAGAATGGAGCTTGATGTTCTCCTCTCTCTCAAAGATGAAAGTGCTGTTTATCTGATGGGGCAGTGTTGGTGGGTCTACCAGGACTTCCAGGTGGTTGTTAGGAGCCCCATTTTTCTGTAGCATTTGGATATCTGGTTTTGGGATCTCACTTCTTTTGCTTTGGCTTCCATCTTTTCCTATGGAGGTCATCTATGTTATCCTGTTAATCTCCTAAACTTGAGGACAGTCTCAGACTTTTGTGCTGTTGCTTGATTTTGTCATCTGTTTTGCTTACTTACAGCAAGAACGGGTTTAAATCCAGCAAACCAGACATGGTGCATGGACTTGAGCGCAGTTTGTCCGTTGGTTTTAGTCTGAAAGCCAGTTTAGTGAAACAGGCCCGGCGTATGAACCTCCATCTGAAATGATCTGGTGCCAAATGACCCAAGGAATCCAGAAGGGCCAATTTGTGTGTCAATGAAAAGAGCAAGTGAGAGGGTGCGCGAGTGTACGCGAGCCTCCACGAATGTGTGTGTGTGTGTCCTCGGCTGTCGGAGACTGGTTAACCCTTAAGTGTTTTGCCCTGAGGACGTCATTAAAACTTCAGCAGTGCACCTGGGAGGAGCTGCAGCTAATGCGAGAGAGAGAGAGAAGGAGGGATAGACGGAGAGAGGGAGCAAGAGGTGGAGAGAGAGAGGGTCATGGGGAGAGAGAGAGAGCGAGAGAGGGAAGGAGGAGAGAAAGATAGAGAGAGAGAGAGAGAGAGTGCAAGAGGGATTTATCTCTGTCTCTAAGTGCTTCAGTAGCTGACATTCACATATACACAATCTCTCTCTCTCTCTCTCTCTCTCTCTCTCTTTCTCTCTCTCTCTCTCTCGTCCTCGCGTACAGGAAAGCAGGGTCATATCCATAATTGATGGTTGCTTTTCATTTGTGCAGTCAGGGGACAGAGGACTGCAGCCTAATTTGATGAGAAATCGTTTTTTCAGGTTGTTACTTTGGTTTGACACGTTTGCTTTGAGTCATACCCCCCACCCCACTCCCACTCCCACCTCCACCCCACCCCACCTCCTTTACTGCACTCTCCTGTGATGGAGAGATAAAAGATAGATGTGAGGATAAATCATACATGCAGGAGAGAACTGTGCAATATATCACATCAAGGTGTGTGTGTGTGTGTGTGTGTGTGTGTGTGTGGTGGGGTTGGGGGGTGTTGGTTAAGTTGGGGAAGGCTTGTGCACCCGTGAAAAAAATAAATAAATAAATAAATAAATAAACCACCGAAAAGTAAAAGTCTGAAGTTTGTTGTTGCATTGTTTTATTTTTTTTCCTTCATGAATTAATTAAAAACAAATCGCGCATTCATTATTCATTTAATTATCTGACGCCGCATGTTAATTGAATTTAAAGAAAGCGTAAATTATGCAGCGCACGGCCCGTTATGGTGATAAGGTATGCGAGGAGTGCAGCTCGGCCAGGGGAGGGCACGGACCTTGACTTTGCCGGCTCAACTTCAGAATGCCTAATTTTCCTGGCTTTCTATGGTGCATTCCTAATGAACTCAACTTTATGTGTGGCTGAGTGTTGTACCTAATGAAGACTATATGTTTCATCTTGACGACATTTCACAGTAAAATTACTACCTATGGGTCACATTACATCCACAGCAATTTGCCGCACCATATTAACAGTAAATAAGCCACTCGGACAAAAAAGAGGAAGGATGCAAGGAGTTGCCTTGCATGTTTAAGGTGGTAGTATCTTCAGGCTCCTGCAGATGGCGCTGCTGTACGAGGATGATGGGGCTATAAATACCTGCGGGGTGTGAGTGACGGGATCCATAGATTGGGAAGAGGTGGTACGGTGCAGGGAATGTCTCGTTCCATGTGTGGAAAATGGCTCCAAAGCAGATGTTAATGACTGGCTAAAAGGAGTGACTGCATTTGGGCGTGCCAAAGACCATAGTGTCAAGGAAGTAGCTGAATCTGCAGGTGTATGGAAGCGTACGGTCATACGGGTCTACCAGCAGTGGCTAAAATCCCAGTCTACAGGGAATTCTCCTCAGAATTGTGCCAGGGAAGGCATCCACCAAATCTGGACCAACTGCACAATTCTTTGATGCAAGAGTGTCTGAACATTGATGTGGCCTACATCCAGAAACTTGTCCAGTCCATGCCAAATCCAATCATAGCTGTTACTGGTGTTTGTGGAGGTACTACACGGGTAAGTCTGATGAGCTCATTAGTACAATAACAGCTGAGTATTGTGACTCCACACTCGTTCTAACTAGACTAATAACACACACAGTTGGGCTTTTCATGTCTTTTATTGAGCACATTGAATAACCTCTAGTGTCATCACCTCCACCAAACGTTTCCTGTTGTTTGCACAACGCTGAGGAGGAATTTTGGACCATACCTCCCTGCAAATGTGTTTGAGTTCATCAGTATTCTTGGGGTGCCTTCCTTGCAAAGCCCTCTTCAGGTCCTACCACAGCATCTCGATAGGTGGAAGGTCAGGACTCTGACTCAGTCATTCCAAAACACAGGTCTTCTTCTTATCATCATTTTTTTAGTTTTCAGTTTACTTTACTTGTGTGCTTTGGGTGATTGTCTTGTTGCATCATCCAGCTTCTCTTCAGCTTGAGGTCATAGACTGCTGGCCTTACATGCTTCTGTAAAATGTTCTTATACACCTTTGAATTCATTTCTCTCTCACTGATTGTATGGTGTCCAGGCCATTAGACTGCAAAACAGCCCCAAGCCATGATGCTCCCTCCACCATGCTTCACAGCTGGGATGATGTTTTGGTGTATAGTGACCTTTTTCCTCCAAACATAGTGCTGCATTTAACATTAGCATTTAGCATTTGTGCTAACGTTTCACTTTTATTTCATCTGTCCATTGAACATTTTCCCAGAAGCATTATGGACCATCCAGTTGGTCCTAGGCAAACTTGAGACAGACCAAACTGTCTTTTTGGACTGCAGTAAATTCTATTGTGGTGTACTTCCATGAACATTATCCTTGTTCAGTGTTTTTCTAATAGTCGGCACAAGTTTCTGTCATTACAGGTCTTTTGCTGTTAATCCTGGGTTCTTTCCCACCTCTTCAGGAACTGGTTGTGTTCTTGGAGTGATCGTAACAGGTCTTCCACTCCTAGGAAGAGCAGCAACAGTTTTCCATTTGTGGTCAGTTTGTCTAATGGTGGATTGATGTACACTCAGGTCTTTAGCAATGCTTGTAGCATTTTCCAGCTTCACGTGTCTCTATAACACATCTTCTGAGGTCTTCTGAAAGCTGCTTGCATTGAGACATGACATTGTCAGTAAGCAAGCTTTGTGTGCTGCCTTTATTTAATGGGCAAAGCGCCTAGAAAACCAAACCCTCCCAATCTCATCTCGTTAACTGAAAGACCTTTTGCCAATTAACTCTTGAAGAATCATTAACACCGAGGTTATCTTACTGTTTCTAGCCTGCACTGTGGATGTTGGGTAATTCAAGAAATACAAAAGGACTTACTTACTTTTCCTTGTATCTGTAAACCTCAAGGTGGTTCTACAAGCCATTTACACGTTAAAAGACTTAAAAAGTCATTTACATTGCAGTGGACTTGTTCAACACTAAAGAATGTTCTTGGAGAATTTTTCAACAGTGATTAACAACTGTACACCAAAACACCACTTACAGTACACTAACACCTTACACTTACTGAGGTACTGTACACCAACACACCACTTACAGCACACTAACGCATTACACTTACTGAGTTACTGTACACCAAAACACTACTTACAGTACACTACGCATTACACTTACTGAGTTACTGTACACCAACACACTACTTACAGTACACTAACGCATTACACTTACTGAGTTACTGTACACCACATGCTACTTACAGTACACTAACACATTACACTTACTGAGTTACTGTACACCACATGCTACTTACAGCACA
>JAVGWN010000602.1:0-13970 GCA_034552555.1 Semaprochilodus insignis
AGTGACATCTGCAGAACATCTGGACATGAACAGAATGTGAAAGGCTGACAGCAGACTGACCACAGACTGTTCTTGTAATTCATGTCCATACACTGGAAACTAGCATCCTAACTTCCCATATTTCACTTCAAAATGTTGCACTTCAAATTGATTAGAGAAGAAGAAAGAAAGCACAGAAGGTACATTTGTTTTTCCACATAAATACAAGGGAATCAGTGACAGTGATGCTACCTCCAGGTGTGTCTGTATGCTTTAGATGAGTAGTTCTATACCATTTTTGTCTCATTTGATCATAAGCTGCTGTACCAGAACTGTACTTGGATTTTTTTGCCGAAGTGTAAATCGGTCAACCTAATTTTGGTTTATGTCTTGTACTAAATCCCCTGTATTTACTCTACTTGTTTTTACTTTTCTTGATTGTTGGCTTTGACCCAGAAAGGCCCAAGAAGGTGTTCTTGACCTGACTGTTGTGAAAAGTTTGTCTTCACAAGGTAAAGAATGTACAGTTGTTTCTGAGCTGAGCAGGGCGTTCCTTCTTTAGAAGAATATATCAAACGGTTGGTTGGGCATGCTTAATGTTTTTGCTCACTCTCCGAAGGATTTGTTTTTATTTTTAGGCTTTCTGTGCTGGCAGTGAAGCTAGTGGGGTCAATGTTAAGGGGTTAACAGCAACAGATTCCAAATGCAAATGTCACATGTGAAATCAATTGTTTATCTTGTCATTTCAGGAAATTTTTGTAAAGATTTAGGTATTAAGAAAATATTTTGTAGACACAAGAGGACTGCAACTTACTCCTGGTGATGCTGAGTCCTGGATCAGTAGCAGTGGTTGTTGGGGCAGCAGTCGGAGTTACAGTGTTAACATCTGAAAAAGAGGACATTTTAATGAAAGGGTAAAAAGAAAAAAACTCACAATAACAGAAAGTATAAAAATGGAGAAATAAATTGAAACAGTAAGTTACCTGTACAGTAGGCTGTGTTGTAGAAGAATGGACTGACAAGCTCATAGACATAGTAACTTCCTGGACATGCTTTAACCCGAATGGGGTTGAGACAGATGTTACAGCAGTCACTTCCATCATTCCCACAGACCTGGCGAGTGACCACTCCATCCTCTATCTGAGGATGAGAACCATTCAGCCACAAAGTGTAATAAGATCCACATCTGTATGTAGGAATGCAGTTCTCTGACATACGGATGTTCATCCCGTGATAGAACAGCCGGTACCAGCCGTTCCAGCTGAAGTCTCTGTCAGAAATCCCTAATCCAGTCTCGTTATTGGCTCTCCAGGGCTGATCCAGGGAAGCATAGTTGTAGCAGGGGTCAGCAACACTGTCAAAAGCAACTGTCATAGAAACAAATTATTAAAAACATTATACATTTCTGTTTCCATTTGATCTTAGCAGATAATCTACTTTAATGTATAAACAAATTAGATTAATTAATATTTAAAAACTTAGATAGTTTAAAATTATGAATATGTCACAAACATTTGGTCAAAGCTGAACATTAAAGATTTTCTTAAGGCTGGACTTTTTATTTGGTGAGTGATACCTCCTAACATCATCCACTCAAATTAGAAGGAGATAAGAATTGCCACACTTTAATTAGATGGTCCCCTATAGATGATCTACAGATAACTAAATTATTAACAAAATCATATTTGTGTTTTATCCTGTGATTAGTGTTAGAGTCAGGAGTAGGTTTAGGTTGTGGGCTGAAGATAAGGTTATGGGTGGGGATACATTTATTAGAATATTTCACACTCAACTTCAATTTATGCTGCAATTAATAGATATTTAGTTGAATGTTAGTTAAAGTACACTGATCATCTACAAGACATGTAAAGTAAACCATCCAAATAAACTCTTACCATAAATACAGTAATATAAAGTATAATAATAGTTATTAATAGTGGGGAAAATGAAAAAAGATACTACACCTGTACAGTATGAGGGCACTGGAATGGATACTTCTGGTTTAACAAGTTTATAAACATAGTAATATCCAGGACAGGCTTTCACTTGGATTGGTCTGGATCTGTATCTGGAACTGCACTGGTTATGGTAGTTGTTGTTGTAGTAGTAGTCATAGTAGTAGTAGTTATAGTAGTTGTAGTTGTAGTAGTTAATATTGGTTCCATAAATTTCTCGGGTGACGATGCCGTCTTCTAGTTGTGGATGAGATCCATTGAGCCAGAGTTGTGTGTACCCACCACATGTTGTGAAGCTCACACACCATTCAGAGATCTGAGCACTCTTCCCCTCCAGATACAGTCGATACCAGCCGCTCCATTCAACAACAGTGTCATCATGACCTCTTTTAGTGGTACTGCGTGCATTTCTCCAGTCTTCATCAAGAACACTGTACTTATTGCAGGGGTCAGAGCTGTAGCTGGTCGGGGTGGCTTCTGTAGAAACAGGACCATAACAAATATCAAATTTTAGTAAGATACTAATTATTGAAGGTCAACACAGTGGGACGTTGGTTATTTTGAGTTTTCAAACAGGTAAAGTACAACCCCAATTCCAAAAAGTTGTGATGCTGTGTAAAATGTAAATAAAAACAGAATGCAATTATTTCACCCATAATTTATTCACAATGAAACATAGAACACATATCAGAGTTGAAGGTGAGACACTTGATGATTATTGAACATGATTAACTCTTTCAGAAGTTGATAGCAGCAACACATCTCAAAAAAGGTGGGACAGGTGGCACTAAAAAACAGCTAGAGGAGCAATTTGCAACTAAGTCACATGACTGGGTATAAAAGTAGCATTTTAGAGAGGCGGAGTGTCTCAGAAGCAAAGACAAGGTTTACCAAACTTCATCTAAAAATTGTGAAACAATTTCAGAAAAATGGTCCTCAACATGAAATTGTGGTTTGAGGATTTAGATATCCCACCATCTACAGGATGTAATATCAAAAGATTCAGAGGATCTGGCGAAATCTCTGTGCGCTAGGTATAAGGACAACGGTCAGTGTCGAATGCTCATGATCTTCGGGCCCTCAGACAGCACTGCATTAATAACAGGCCTGATTCTGTACTGGGATTCACTGCATGGGCTCAGGAACACTTCCCAACAACACCGTCTGTGAACACAGTTTACCCTGCAATCCACAAATACAGGTTAAAGCTGTATGTTGAGCCGCTAGAATTCAACATCAGACAAGAATGGGACAACATTCCTCAACTCTAGCACTTGGTCTCCTCACTGCCCAGACGTTTACAGACTGTTCTTAAAAGAACACGGGATGCTAAACAATGGTAGACATGACTCTGTCCACACTTTTCTGACAGTGTCTCAACTTTTTGATTTGTTGCAAATGCTGGCTTAAAAAAAACAAAAAAAAAGGTATTTTGTCTCGTCCTCGCACAAATAATGTTGCTGTTGGAACAAAACTTTCAAAAGGGTAACTTTACTGGTAAGTAACTTATATTTAATAGGTAAATATGAAGTACTTACAAGTAATTTTCTGGGCCATAGTGTGATACTTATGATCTCAAAAAACATACTTACTGAGCACTTTATATCAGGCTGAGATTTGTGCATTTGTCACCTGTCCCTGTAATCTATTCTTCTTTACCACCTGTATTTACTGAAGCAGTTTGGCACTTGTCATTACCATCTAACTTCTTTTCTTTAAAAGCTACATTTTAGCTTGTATTTTTCACATTAAGTAAGTTTGTTCTTAAGCATAAGCACTGCTGTACGTACCTGACACATACTATCTTTACATTTATCCATTTTATACTAGTTACTCACCATACTGTACACGTAAATCATCATTTCCAAATAAAAAATAAATAAAACAAACAGTCAAAATGGAGAAATCACTTTTGGTTTTGAAAGACAAAACAAGATAAAAGATCAAATTGAAACAGTATGGTATAAATGTATAGAATTAATCATTCAGCCTTGGTTTCGGTCTTTGTTCTATTGTTATTTATCAAGTGCAACCACGGCATGTGGCCTGACTGAATAACTTGTTAACACTAAGATTGAATTAAATAAATTTCTGTATAAGGAAACACAATACACTAAACCTGGTTGTCTGGTTTACTTGATTTAAGAGCTTTAAAGCAGAATTCTAATGAAATCATCTATGGAAACCTACTCATAGTTGTGTTGAATTCGGAAGTTGAAGTTGGGGTAATTGTGCTGACATCTGTAAAACAGAAATTATAAATCATTTTCATACAGAATTTGCAATATTCAGATCATCAAATCATAGTGTAAAACGTTTAGAGTAAATGCCGTACCTGTACAGTAGGCCATAGGGGACCAGATTGGGCTGACAAACTCATAGACGTAGTAGCTTCCTGGACAAGCTTTAACCCGTATTGGGGTGGATCTAAAGCTACAGCTGTTACTTCCTGCATTTGCACAGACCTGGCGAGTGACCACTCCATCCTCTACCTGAGGATGAGGACCGTTGAGCCACAGACTATAATAAGCACCACATCTGTTTGCATCTACATAGCTCTCTGCCATACGGATGTTCATCCCATAGTAGAACAGGCGGTACCAGCCGTTCCAGCTGAAGTCACCGTCACATATGCCCAGTCCAGTCTCATTATTAGCTCTCCAGGGTTGATCCAGAGAGAGATAGTTGTGACATGGATCATAAGTGAGATTGTTCAAAACAACTGTCATAAAACAAGAAGAAGCATCATAAAAATCATAAAATACTGCAGTTTAATTATTTTCTATTAAATATAAAGCTATATGTTTATGTCTACTATGCAAAAAATTGTTGAAAGACTAAACTAAAACTAAAAACTAAAACTAGAGTTAATTTACCTGCACAGTATGTCGGCATTGGACTTGATACATCTGGCTTGACTAGCTTATAGACGTAGTAATATCCTGGACAGGCTTTCACTTGGACTGAGTCGGATCTGGTGAAACTGCACTGGGTGTCATAGTAACCATAGTAATAGTTTGCAGATCTGTAGATTTCTCGGGTGACGATGCCGTCCTCTAGTCGTGGATGAGATCCGCCGAGCCATAGTGCAGTGTAACCACCACATGTCCTGTATGTCTCACACCAGGCAGTTTCAGCAATCTGAGCACTTTTGCCCTTAATGTACAGGCGGTACCAGCCCTTCCATTCAACTACAGTGTCATCATGACCTCCGTAGCTATTATAAGTGATGTCTGCATTTCTCCAGTCGTCATAAACAGCACTGTACTTAGTACAGGGGTCAAAGCTGGGGTTGGTTGGAGTGGTTGCTGAGGAAGAGAGATTACTGTGAGTAGGATTATTGCTAAATCTAACAAGAGCAGTTGTTTAGCTGTCAGTTAGGTTCATTGTACCAATCCCTGGTTTAGTACTGGAGCAGGTGATCAGACCTGAGTAAAGACTGGATTACCAGTAGTTTAAAAAGGCTGGTAAAATTAACCTTAGTGACAAATGATTCTCATGGCAGCGCCTGTGTTTGTGATAACTGCTATGTTAAATAATGGTTTCTGGGCTTATTAGCTTCTTTCTGCTCCTGTTAACAGTTTGTACATGCTATTTTGATTCAATTATTTTACTCTAAACAATATTACAGTATAAAAACATATCATAATAACATATAATAACAAGTATAATAATGAATATGGATACAAGCGTCAATTTACAGGTCCAAGCCGTCTTTGCAAGTTAGCTCTACTTTGCAATTTTGGCTAGGGCCCTCTGGAACTTGCTGGTAAAGTTTTGTACACGGATATGTGATTTGGAAAGTTGTTTGGTTCTCAAGGTTTACCCCTTTGATATACTTGCCTTAATTAGACCCAGTGGACCTGTAAGTGCCATTTTGACAAACAAGAGCTCAGTGAAAGTGAGTCGGAATTTGTCAAAAGGTCACCAGACAATATGATTAATGATCGGGGGCCTTTAACAAAGCTGTATGCTGAGTTTTGTTCAGACTGACCTTTTGACCTTTGTACAAGAACCTGTAGTCTTTGAAATGTAATTACAAAGTTATTCAGGTGAGAGAACTGAATCAAATGAGACCAAGATTTCTTCTGTACGCTTCATAATATCAAGGCAATAGAACTTTGAATGGTTTTTCAGGTTTTTGAGCGCTGCAGGCCGATCTAGACCAAAATTTGCACACCTCATCAGAGTCTTAATGTATATATGTCTTTTTTTTATAAAGATGATCAGATTAACTAGTGATGAGTTATAGCGTATGAAGTTAGAAATGTCATTGCCGCAATGGTTGATTGACAGATGGAGACCCTAATGAGTACAACAGTCAACTTTTTTTGATAATTGTTTACCTTGAGACTCACACAGTAATTCTAGACTGATTTTAAAACCTTAGGATTAAAATCCAGAGACTAGTTCGATGTCCTATGTAGCATTTATAGTGCTATGTGCTTGGTCCCCTGATAAATATGATATCTGAGTGTTAGGTACATATTGCAGCCATAAATATTTTCACTATATATTTGGAGCAGTGAATAATCAGATGTGCTGTTTGCTGGGGCTTACAATAAGACTTAAATAGTGTATCAGTCATCCACTCAGGAGTCAACAGTCAATGTCTATTGCTTTCCATTTTGCATCAGTGCAAAGTTGTAATGAAACTTATAGGACTAATTCACACACAGAGACACAGTCTGTCACACAGGGTGTCCTGGCCCTCTAAAAGCCCACTGAGAGACACGAACTGTAGAAACTTACTGGTGCTTGTGTTGAACTGTGGATTTGGGGTTATGGTGCTGACATCTGGAAGGAGAAGATATTTAAGCAGTTAGACTACGTACCACATGAAATCATAATGAATAAAATCCTTATGAATGAAATCATGTTTAGATGTTGTACCTGTGCAGTAAGCCATGTTGCAGTAATTTGGACTGATAAGCTTGTACACAGAGTAGTTTCCTGGGCAGGTCTTTACTTTAATTGAGGTAGAACCAAAGAAACAGCAGTCACTGCCAGCATTTCCACAGACCTGGCGAGTGACCACTCCATCCTCTATCTCAGGATGGGGACCGTTGAGCCACAGGGTGTAATAAGCACCACATCTGGATGTAGGAACGCAGCTCTCTGCCATACGGATGTTCATCCCATAATAGAAGAACCGGTACCAGCCGTCCCAACTGAAGTGTCTGTCACAGATGTCCAGTCCAGTCTCGTTGTTGGCTCTCCAGGGCTGATCCAGAGAGGTGTATTTATTGCAGGGATTGGAGCTGTTGGTGTTTGATGAAGCTATCATGGAAACAATACTAATAAATAAGTGTCTAACAAACACTATACATGGGTAATTCTATCAGCTATCACTCTTCAGAGTTACAAAACCCACTTTTAACAAACTTTTTGGACTATGGACTATTACAATAAATAATTCAGCATTCCACTAACAAACCAGTAAGAACCCTTTAAAGATGTTAGGTGACAGTTTTAGTTTATTTTGAGCAGAGCAATGTCACAACAATATCAATTCCTAAACAATTTTAAGTTTTAAATAAAAAAACAAGAATGTAACATTGAACACATATGACTTTTTCTTTTTTTCAAATTTAAAAATGTTTTGCACAGTCTCTCTAAATCGTCCAGAGTCCTGGGTCCTCTCCTATGCACTCTCCTCCTCAGCTCACCCCACAGGTTTTCAATTGGGTTGATGTCTGGGGACTGAGATGGCCATGGGAGGAGCTTGATTTTGTGTCTGGTGAACCATTTCTGTGTAGGTTTTGTCACATGTTTATCTTTCTGAAAGACCCAGTGACGTCCCAACTTCAGCTTTTGGGCAGAGGCCACCAGATGTAGATTTAAAATGTCCTGGAATTTCAAAGATTTCATGATGTCATGCACCCTAACAAGGTTCCCGGGGCCTTTGGAAGAGAATCAGGCCCACATCATCACCAATCCTCCCCCATACCTCACAGTGGGCATGAGGTGCTTTTCCACAGACTCATCTTTTGTGTTATGCCCGACCCACTAGAGTTTTGTTCCTAAAAGCTCTGTCTTGTTCTCTTCTGACCAAAGCACACGGTCCCAGCTGAAGTCCCAGTACCGCTTAGCGAACTCCAGGCATTTACGTTTATGCTTGTAAGTGAGAAAAGGCTTTTTCCGTGCCTCCCAAACAGCTTGTTGGCATGTAGATAGCGCCTGATGGTTGTTTGTGACCCCCAGATGCTACTCTTTGATGCAGTTCTTTAACAGTGAGCTTTGGAGAACTTCCCTTACCATCCTCCTCACTGTGTGTGGAGGCAGGGTAAACCTGTGTCCTCGTCCAGGCTTGTTTGCCACTGTTCCAGGTGTTTTAAACTTCCTGATTATTCCTCTGACGGTAGATACGGGCAGGTGGAGGCGGGTGGTATGTTCTTGTCTTGTCTTTTCATCTGCCTTACTTGAATGGTGTGTTCTCTTGTCTTTCCAATGTTGAAGAGTGTATAAGAGAAATAGGCCTCTGTGTCATGTCATATTTATACCCCAGGGAAACAGGAAGTGATGAATTACTAATTAAAGGTTCCTAGATACTCTGATCAACTTGACAGAAATGACAGAAATGCTTCAATTACATTTATTTTCTAGGAATTGTTAGGGGTGCCAATGATTGCTTAGTTTGCTTGCCTCCATGGCTGCAGCACGTCGTGTTTGCCTGTCAAGTTGTGTCATATCTGACAACCCGCCAAAACACAAACAGACTTTCTGCACCGGTTAGGAAATATATCATTGTTCATACCATATATAAGTGGGACCTGCAAACTGATAACCATTGAATAAACATTGGTATATATACAATGAACATTGAAACATATGGAATAAACATTGATATATATATTGTGTCGGCGGACGGAAGGCCTGACGGCCTCAAATGACAGCTGAGCCATGACTGCGCTCCACAGCGCTCGCCAAGGCCTGACAAGCCAACCAGCAACTTTGTTGTCGTCTGCAGCACGTGCAGACAGAGGGCAGAGCTGGCTGATCACACATGGCTGACGACATTCCAAAGGAGATACTGACAGGCCAGACCCTTCGTCTCTATTCTAATGGAGGAGGTATGTTAAACACTTACGCACCTCTGTTTACCACCCACAGGTTGATGGCCTGGTCGAACGATACAATCAAACACTGAAGAGGATGCTGCGGCGTTTAGTCAATAAGGATGGCCGTAAATGGGATCTCCTTCTGCCATATGTTCTTTTCGTACAGCCAATTTAGAGAGTTCCTGCCAGTAGACAGAGTTCTAATCCTGGTGCCGAGTGCCAACTGCAAGTTTCTGGCTCAATGACGGGGGACCTACACCATCACAGAGAGAGTAGACCTGGTGAACTACAAAGGACATCAGCCAGGTAAGTGAGCCAGTTACCAACTGTATTAAGTGAACCTCATTAAGAAGTGGATTGAGCCCTTACCGCTTGTTTCAGCTGTCACCCAGGAACAGACACCAGCATCCCATGATGTTCGCCAGATGAGTAAGGATCTTTTGCCTAGCCCAAAAGAAGAGCTGAGAGAACTTGTGGACCACTATGCTAACGTGTTCTTCCCCATCCCAGGCCAAACACACTTGATTCACCACGACATAAGAACTCCTCCTCGGTTTGCAGTAAGACAAAGGCCATATCGCCTGCCAGAAGGCAGGAGAAAGGCTGTGGAGGATGAAGTCCAGAAAAGTTAGGGATCATCAAACCCCCAGACAGCCCTTGGTCCAGCCCCATAGTCCTCGTGCCTAAGCCAGATGGGAGCTGGAGGTTCTGCAATGACTTTGGTCATCTCAATAAGGTATCTTTTTTTTAATCCTACCCACTTCCTAGAGTAGATGATCTCATAGGCCATATAGGCAATGCCAGATTTATCAGCACTTCTGACCTCACTAAAGGCTCCTGGTAAGTGCCTCAGTCTTCCCAGGCGAAGCCCAAAACAGTGTTCTCCACCCCATCTGGCCACTGGCACTATCGAGTTCTACCATTCGGACTCCACAGAGCTACAGCTACCTTCCATGGATGTCGTCCTGAGAAGTTGCATCAGCATACCATTCGACAACATGGGCCTAGCACTTGGTACACCTAACCAAGGTATTGGACACCTTTAGAGCGGCTGGAGTTACCGCCAACCCTGCCAAATGCCTGTCTAAAGTACAATTCCTAGGTTATTGCATTGGGCAGGGATTACTCAGACCACAAGAATGGAAAGTGGTTACCATCAAGGAGTGCCCAAGGCTCACTACCAAGAGCAACATTTCATGGAAGAAAAAAGACATAAACTTATCCAAAGAATATTTCACTTGCTGTCTTCCATTAAAAACTGTTTCCACCTCCATGGTAAGCCCTTCAAGCCCTGTCCTGTCTACCATCCCTAATGAATACCCAGACCTCATTACGGTCTTCAGCAAAAACTGCCTCCTCACAGATCCTGGGATTGTGGTATAGAGGTAGATCAGGGTAGAATCCCCCCTAGGTCACATGTTGCACCACCCTCTGAAAAAAACATTCACACCTGTGTCCAGTCATGTTCTCTATGTGCTTAAACCAAGCTATCTATATCTTTTCCAGTAGGTAAGCTTGAACCCCATCCTGTCCTCACAGGCCTTGTTTACATCTGTCCATTCATTTAATCACAGACCTGCCTCCTTCACAAGGCTTTACCATTATCCTTGTCATAATGGACCAGTTCTCAAAGACCATTCTCCTTCATACTCACAGCTGAAGTGATGTGCACGCATGTGCTTAGGAACTTTGGTATACCTGAGGACATCGTCTCAGGCCAGCCTCACCTCAGGGCATAATTCTCACGATAATGGCAAGGTAGAACACCTTTACCAAGAGAAAGGTTGTCTTCTACGTCATAACTGTCATGACCAACAAAGTGGAATGGTCATTCCCATTGACAGAACATGTAAAAAAGTCTCTTCGCAGTGCTTCTACTGCACCTTCTACTAACACCTTTCCAGTGTTTAGGATTAGGTGTCTACCAAGTGATTTAAGCACTGTGAACTGAACTAGGAACAAATCCATAATCGTCTCAGCCTGGCCGTACATCATAAGAAGGAACAGGCAGACAAAGGTAGAGATGAAACCCTTTCTTTAATACCTGGTGATAGAGTTTGGGTATTGACTAAAGATCTGAATCTGACTCCCATGCAGAAAATTGAGCCCTCAGTATATTTTGGCCTTTTAAAGTTTTGAGGCGGATAAATCAGATGACCTATAGACTGGAGTTCCTTAATCATCATAGAATCTCACCTAGTTTTAATGTTTTTCTATTTAAAACAGCACTTCCTAGGGTCTTTGAAATTTTCCCCAGAAATTTCCCCCAGAATCCTTGTGATAGTTCTGAAACACAGCTAGTCATGGCTGTGCCATGTAATTATTATTTTAGGGAAATATGTAACACATGAATTACACAGTAATTACAGTTCGCTGTAGGCTATTGTGCTATTACATTATGAACATCATTTCTTTGCCATGTCAGTTAGTAGTTGTGTGTTGTAATCACTTGATACATGACAATATTTTTGGTATACTTTCTAGGTTTCTGTTTAATTTATGAAGCCAACTTGTAGGTGTTTCTGATAGTGAATCGAGTGCGGCTATTTCATCCTTAATGAGTGAACAGTCTGTCTGTGTACATGGCCTCTGGATCACCACCCACAAATATTCAGCCAACAGGATCTCTGTGGCCAGAAACTGATCCCTAACATGAATTGCTAGAGCAGGGATTCAGTCCTGACCCAACACCAGCAGTTTTGTTTGGTTCCTTGTCTTACTCAACATCTAAGCGATGCTGCTATTCATGATATACCCATTGCAGCACCAAGTGAATTTCCATGCCACATGCAGCAACCTATGGGTTACAGTTTGTAAACCGTGTTAGGTGAAACTGATCAAATTGACTGTAAGTGTAGTTCAAGGAGCTGGCCACTCTTTGTATTAAACTGTAAAACTGACCTTGTAACAGTGGTTTAAATGCTGTGCATAACGACCTGTTTCTTTATTCAGTCACATTTGAAATTTGCCTTTCATTTTTTGATGATTTTCGGCTTTCTCTTTCACAAAAAGACTCTTAGGTATAAAGGCTTTTCAACCTCTTTAGCTACCAGAATCACGAGGAGGGCGCAATTACCAAAACAGCAAGAACCGTTAAAACCTGATTGTTAATTTTTTGTCTTTGACAGATAAACAGATGATAGTCAGCCAGGACTCGATAAGTTAAGACTGGCAGCTGAAGAATTGATCTGATTGGTGGTCTCAGTCTATCTATGTAGGTTCCCTTTGCATTGAGGCCGCAGGCTGGGTCGGCCAATCCAGCCACAGACACTGGCTTCTGGCAGCATTCCTCGTGAGCAATGGCCTCCATTTTCTATAGCATATGCTTCATTCTTTCTCCACCAGACTTTTTGCAGATCCATAAGTACAACTACTTTTTCTCGATGATGAGTGTATGTCAAAAGATTATGTTATCAGCTGAAGACGTGAGAACTGTTGTAACTGATGTTCTATTCTGACTGTTCCCTGACTGTTGTAGGTTGTAATCAGATTACACTTCATGCTCTAATAGCACTAAGATGTGCTCTGTGTATGAGTGTCATTAACTCCAAAAGAACCTTCTTAATATCAGAGCATATTTTAGATGAGATTATACTGATTACACAGTCAAAATTCCTTGGTCAGTGTGAACAATGATGTTTAACGAAGATCTCGGATAATAGAAGTGAGTACTAGTAAAATTTATGAACAGTGCATCACTGTTAGAAGCCCAGACTTTTCTCTTAGGGTTTTATTTGGGTACTTCTCAATCTTTTTACTGATACTGGTGGTATTAGGTATGTATTGTTGTTGATTCTAAGGTTTAACATGAAATCAAATAAAAGAATATTTAAAATAGTTTTAAATGATTTAAGAATTCATTATTTGTAATTAAATGTATATACCCAGATTATCAAGTGAAAGATTTGATTTAATACAAAAACATCAGCACTAAAACACTGATTACCTTCTGACTGTCCGATGTTTACTCCTCCTGTGAAAAAAAATATTGCTCATATGAATATTAGAATTTAATATTGGAAAGCCTGGAACAAACAAAGGTTTGTTTTTGAGCTATAATATTTAATATCAAAATATAATTAATTAATGCATTAAAGGTATATGCAACAATTTAGGTACATCTTTTTAAATTATGTGTGCCTTGTTTTCATTATTTTTAAGATAAAGGAGGAATAAACATAAACTCTGCACACTACTACAAATAAATAAATAAATAAATGAACAGGGGTGTGTTTCCCGTACAATGACAAAGGTTAGCACTGAACTAACATGGTACGATGCATCGTTAAACTAACTAACATCTGAAGTACGAGGAAAAGCGTTCCCGAAAGCGTCCTACTTTGTTAGTACCACAGTAGTTTGAACCACCATAGTTCGAACCACCATGGTTCCAAATGTGTTTGGTCCGACTTTCACAACAGAAAACGTGTAAAAACTCATAAACCTTATAAACTGAGGCCAAAATATGAGAATCAGTATACATAATTAAAGTACCATTTAGGGTACTCATATTTCTTCATATTGTAAAAAAATAACTTTCCACCACCACTACCAGTCATAGTAATAGAACTAATATAACAACAAAATAATTAAAAAATATCTAATAATATCAACAGTGAAAATAATAACAATAATGAATGTTGATATTCATTATAAATGTAATATTAATAGATAACCCTTCATATAAAAAACATTTCTCCATGAACAAAGAAGAAGAACTATTAGCAATATAAAACATAAAAAGGCCTCACATGCTGTCTGCCGAAGTGGTACCATTGGATAAACGTGTGAATATGTTGTAACACTGTGGTAAAGATGGCATGTCCCATATGGATGTGGGTTCGAAACCCATGAGACTTTGTTTTTGTTTTTGTTTTTTTCAGTAAGGAAGCTCTCAGTTATTAAGAACTGATTTATTAAAGCACTGGAAAGTCTCCATGTTGTCTTTTATGATATATGTTTGTAATAAAGATGA
>JAVGWN010000603.1:0-13968 GCA_034552555.1 Semaprochilodus insignis
ACACACACACACACTGGGATGGCCCGTCTGGAGGAGCCAGGAACACAAACACACATTCACAAAGCCTGGGGAATACGGCACTGCTGCAGCAGGCAAAGGTGCACTGGCTGAGATTGCTGATGGTTGTTTTCGCAAGTAACAGCTGCAGTCAAAACACTGAGTCCATACACAAACACACGCATGTCTGTATTTGCCCAGCTGACCTGGAGTTGATCCTCTGGATTAACCTCTGACTCCCTCACTCGGCTTCAAAGAAAGTGCTTCAGTGTTACTCATGTTTCAGATGAAGTGAATGCTACAGTGAATGCTATATATATATATATATATATATATATATATATATGTATATATATATGTATGTATGATAAAAAATATAATGAGTAATATACAGGCATTATTGCTGTATACAAAGCAACAATTATTAGGTTCCTTATGAAACACCAACATAGACTATTATACATATATATGTCATATAATAAATAAATATACTATATATTATATTATTATATATATACACACCATATGAAATATATACATTTCATGATATTAATACACTACAGGAAGTGTAGGGGGCGATATGGCTTCTATAATGTTCATATGATCCATGCGGTCATTCTGACAGACTGTAATACACTACAGGAAGTGTAGGGGGCGATATGACCCACACGGTCATTCTGACAGACTATAATACACTACAGGAAGTGTAGGGGGCGATATGACCCACACGGTCATTCTGACAGACTGTAATACACTACAGGAAGTGTAGGGGGCGATACGACCCACACGGTCATTCTAACAGACTGTAATACACTATAGGAAGCGTAGGGGGCGATATGACTCACGCAGTCATTCTGACAGACTGTTATACACTACAGGAAGCGTAGGGGGCGATATGACCCACACGGTCATTCTGACAGACTGTAATACCCTACAGGAAGTGTAGGGGGTGATATGACCCACACGGTCATTCTGACAGACTCTAATACCCTACAGGAAGTATAGGGGGCGATACGACCCACACGATCATTCTGACAGACTGTAAAACCCTACAGGAAGTGTAGGGGGCGATATGACTTCTATTGTTTCACAAGAAAAGATCCCTAATACCATCTAAGAAAAATTAATATCACCTGCGGCGCTGGACATTGCAGGCACAGTTCTGGATACAAAGGCTGCTGAAAAGCCAAACCAACTTCTCATAAGTGATAACACTGGGTTATTTCACATGGAGGACATAGCATAGAGTTCAGAAATGCAGCTAATCTACAGAGTACATTCAGCACAAGGTTTCATTATTGAGCTGGATGAAAGCACTGAATGCTTGGTGGCTGGTATATCTGCAGTATGTTTGAAAAAGCTAGTTTGTTGAGGATCTTCTTTGCTGCTATCTAGCAAAACAGGTTTATTTGAACTCATTTCAACAGAAAATGAGTACACAACTCACGGGCAGGACTGGCCTAACTGCAATATGGTGCAGTGAGCAACAGGCCACCTGCATGACTGGGAAGAACACTGGCACTATCTAAAGGCCTAAGGACCATGCAGGCCAGGACATTACATGGAATCACTGCTCTATCATCATGGAGCACTGACATCAACTGGAACGCCACCAGAGATGGAACTGGTGGTGAAAGATGATGTCATTAATTGTCGACTTTATTAAAGGTAGTGCTCTCAACAGCTGTCTTCTCCAGACCCTGTGTGCTGAAGAGAGACCACCGTACGGGCTGTCGTATGGTAAGGTGAGTCGAGGAAGGAAATACACATCATCTCCTGGAGAGGCAGTCGCGACTCTTGAGTGTGCTCTTGACTCTTTAGTGCTAAGAAATGGCGGTTAGCTGTGGCATATCTAGCTGACATTTGTTCCATCCTCAATAAGTTGAACTTCAAACTTCAAGGACAGCCCAGGTCTTTTCAGACACTGTGAACAACTTCCAACTTTCCCCAAGTCATTAAAACTGCGGCCACTGTGAATCAAAGCCTCATCTTACTACATCCTTCCGAAGAAATACATCTTGCCTCATCAATGCACACCCGGACGGACTAATGCACAGTTTCAGACAGTACTTTCTGCCTGGGACGTTTGATGATTTGAATAATAAGCAGTGGGTGAATAAACCCAACCCAGGTGACCTTGACAGCCCAGACAGCATTGTTAAACCTAGTTCCTCTGGAGGAAACAGAACTCAGATAGCACACGGAAAATGCTCTCTGAGAGCGCTCTAATAATGTTCATATGATCCACACGGTCATTCTGACAGACTGTAATACACTACAGGAAGTGTAGGGGGCGATATGACCCACACGGTCATTCTGACAGACCGTAATACACTACAGGAAGTGTAGGGGGCGATATGACCCACACGGTCATTCTGATAGACTATAACATGCTACAGGAAGTGTAGGGGGCGATATGACCCACACGGTCATTCTGACAGACTGTAGTCAAGTCAAGTCAAGTCAAGTAGTTTTTTATTGTCATTTCAACCATATACAGTGGTGTACAGTACACAGTGAAACAAAACAGCGTTCCTCCAGGACCAAGGTGCTACATAGAACAATAAATACAATAGATTTACAAGACAATTTACAATATACAAAACAGTAAACAATAAATACAGGGAAGGAGCAGATAGCCCACATGTAGTGGGAGCAGTAAAGTGCAGTTATGTCCATTTTTTTAAGATGAACATTGAACATTGTTTTTAGCGGCAGTAATACACTACAGGAAGTGTAGGGGGCGATATGACCCACACGGTCATTCTGATAGACTATAACATGCTACAGGAAGTGTAGGGGGCGATATGACCCACAAGGTCATTCTGACAGACTGTAATACACTACAGGAAGTGTAGGGGGCGATACGACCCACAAGGTCATTCTGACAGACTGTAATACACTACAGGAAGTGTATGGGCTTTTTCAGTGACATCAGCTTCAACTGAATGTGTCAGCAAAGATTACGTATTTCCAACTGAAAACAGAATCAACCTAAGATGGTACCAATCTTGAGCAGGTAACAAAAGCCAGAAAGCCAGAACCTGGACTGATGACCAATGGAATAAGCAGAGGTCCAGATTTTGGAAGGGGTCTTGGGAAAAACAGCCAAAAAGTGTCATAACAACTTACTAATAACAAACCTATGGCAGCTCCCAAAGTGTGACGGTATTTCGCACAGCCTATACCTGTGATCCTCAACCCTGGTTCTGGAGATCTACCTGCAGGCTCTGCCATACCTGCTCCTGACAATTAACTTCAACAAAGTTCTTGATTGGCTGAATCAGATGCTTAAGTGTTGGCTGGGGGGGGGGCAGCATGTTAGATGAAGGCTGCAACCAAACTCTGCAGGAAAGTAGATCTCCAGTAGGAGGGTTGGGGACCCCTGGCCTATAGTGTCCTATAGAGACCCATAACAGAAACAAGTCCCATAGAAGATAACAGTACTGTGGAGAACAGCCAAAAGTCCCCACAACAACTAAATACATGGCTCTTCTTTCTGGGGGCATCCAGTCCCCATTTAGAGATAAATACACACACACACACACACACACACACACCCCTCTTAGAGGTTCTTCTTTATGCTCTTAGAGAGGTTCTTCTTTTGAGTCTTGGTTCTTCTCTAACCTCTGCAAACAAGAGACCGGTTTACCTGGCCTCGTTTACCTTCAATAGAGTTTACCTACAGTTCCTGGATATAACGGTACTGTGGAAAACAGCAAAAAGTCCCCCATAGCAGAAACAAGTCCCATATAAATCATAAGAATAACCAGAAACACAAGAGGCTAATCAAACAGAATAGAACGTCACTCATAGACCAACAGCACGCCCCTAAAACGACAACAAATAACCACAAAGGGTTTGTTAGTCTAGGAGCATAAAAAGCCTTTTACCCCGAGTCTTCCTCGAGAGAGAAAGGGCTGAATGTGTACAAGCGACTTTTCTTTTGAGCTGCAAAATGCCTCGTTTTGAGAAGTCACAAGTGCACCATTAGGTGAACACGGCGTGCAAATACAGAAGACAACAAAGGATCTAAACAGACCCACACAGCATACTATACGGTGTATTGGCGTCTTTGTATGATTGAGTGTAAATGCTTCTCACCTTGGCAAACAAAAGATCATCTTTGGCCTCGTTTACTTTTATTAGAACCTACAGTTCCCGGAGATAACAGTACTGTGGAGAACAGCCAAGTCAAAAGGCCCCACAACCACTAAATCCATGGCTCTTCATTCTGGGGGCATCCAGTCCCCATTGAGATATAAATACACACACACAGCTTAGGTTCTTCTCAGTGGTTCCCGATGCTTAGAGAGTTTCTCCTTTTGAGTTCCACTTTTTTCTTCATGCTCTTAGAGTTTCTCCTTTTGAGTATAGGTTCCACTCCGAGGTCCTTCTTCAATACTCTTAGAGAGGTTCTCCTTTTGAGTCTTGGTTCCTCTCAGTAAATGCTTCTAACCTCGGAAAACAAGAGACCAGCTTTGGCCTCATTTACCTTCAATAGAGTCTACAGTTCCTGTCAGTACTGTGGAGAACAGCCAAAAGTCTCCACAACAACTAAATGTCCCTGGCTCTTCATTCAGTCCCCACTGAGTCCCCACTGAGAGATAAATACACACACAATCATGGACAAACACATCAGAACCGGTTGTGCCTGTTTCTCTGGGCTCCCTATCAAAGGCGAATGAGCGAGAACACCTGTCTGGCCTCTTTGATAAACAGCATGATAAAACAGCCTCCAGGTACCTGATACACATACTCTGCTTTGTGTCTCTAGCTGCCTGATCATCAGAGGACCCTGCAGTCCAGCAACGCAACAAGGCCAATGGTCCAAAAGAGTCCGAACCAGGACTTGAAGTCTTTTTCTGGACCAGACAGGATGTGACTACTCACAGTAGGTTTGGTCAGTTTTGGATCATACCGTAACTGTTGTTGGACTGTTTTTGGTTGGGGTTCTAACGGACTTTGACTTTTCTCTTCATTTTAACTTTACTCTTGTCATTTTCACTCGTGCTGCTGCAACAACACTTGAGACTTAACACTGGGTGTGTCCTGGTCTGCTGGAGAACCCCTTCTACGTCTTCTTATCTCCAGTAGTTGACCTGTGTTTGCTTTCTGGATAAGAACAAACATCTGGAATAACAGCACAAACACTTGCAGGTGATCTATACACTCCGCCATCTTGGTACTACTGTCTACTACCGGTGTGCAGTGCCCCCTGTTGAGGTTGATGACGTGTCCTTTGACGTTCCTTGATTCCAAAAAAAAACTGGTGCAAATGCCGACTGGTTTCCTGAATAGCACCAATGTTCTAGAAGAGTCTGAATGGAACTGGCTCAAGATCCAGGGTTATTTTTGTTTAAAAAGGGCCATCGGTGGTTCTTCCTCATGCTCTTAGGGAGGTTCTCCATTTGAGTCTTGGTTCCTCACAGTGGTTCTACCTTGTGCTTTCTGAGAGGTCCTCCTTTTGAGTCTTGGCTTCTCTCAGTGTTTTATCCTTATGCTTCTATAGAGGTTCTCCTTTTGAGTTTGGGTTCTTCTCAGTGGTTCTTCCTCGTGCTCTTGGGCAGTTTTGGTTCCTTCTTGTGGTTCTTCCTCATGCTCTTGGAGAAGTTCTCCTTTCAAGTCTTGGTATCCATCAGTGGTTCTTCCTCATGCTCTTTTAGCAAGTTTCTCCTTTTGAATCTTGGTTTCTCCCACTGGTTCTCCCTCATGTTCTTAGAGAGGTTCTTCTTTCGAGTCTCCTTTTGAGCCTTGGTTCCTCTCAGTGGTTCTCCCTCATGCTCTTGGAGAGTATGGTTCCTCTCAGTAGTTCCCCCTCGTGCACTTGGAGAGTGTGGTTCCTCTCAGTGGTTCTCCCTCATGCTCTTGGAGAGTACGGTTCCTCTCAGTGGTTCTCCCTCGTGCTCTTGGAGAGTGTGGTTCCTCTCAGTAGTTCTCCCTCGTGCTCTTGGACAGTGTGGTTCCTCTCAGTAGTTCTCCCTCGTGCACTTGGAGAGTGTGGTTCCTCTCAGTGGTTCTCCCTCATGCTCTTGGACAGTATGGTTCCTCTCAGTGGTTCTCCCTCGTGCTCTTGGAGAGTGTGGTTCCTCTCAGTGGTTCTCCCTCATGCTCTTGGAGAGTGTGGTTCCTCTCAGTGGTTCTCCCTCGTGCTCTTGGAGAGTGTGGTTCCTCTCAGTGGTTCTCCCTTGTGCACTTGCAGAGTGTGGTTCCTCTCAGTGGTTCTACCTCATGCTCTTGGAGAGTGTGGTTCCTCTCAGTGGTTCTCCTTTATGCTCTTGGAGAATGTGGTTCCTCTCAGTGGTTCTCCCTCATGCTCTTGGAGAGTATGATTCCTCTCAGTGGTTCTCCCTCGTGCTCTCAGTGGTTCTCCTTTATGCTCTTGGAGAGCGTGGTTCCTCTCAGTGGTTCTCCCTCGTGCTCTTGGAGAGTATGGTTCCTCTCAGTGGTTCTCCCTCATGCTCTTGGAGAGTATGGTTCCTCTCAGTGGTTCTCCCTCGTGCTCTCAGTAGTTCTCCTTTATGCTCTTGGAGAGTGTGGTTCCTCTCAGTGGTTCTCCTTTATGCTCCTGGAGAGTATGGTTCCTCTCAGTGGTTTCCCCCATGCTCTTGGAGAGTGTGGTTCCTCTCAGTGGTTTCCCCCATGCTCTTGGAGAGTGTGGTTCCTTTCAGTGGTTCTCCCTCATGCTCTTGGAGAGTATGGTTCCTCTCAGTGGTTCCCCCTCATGCTCTTGGAGAGTATGGTTCTTCTCAGTGGTTTCCCCCATGCTCTTGGAGAGTGTGGTTTCTCTCAGTGGTTCTCCCTCATGCTCTTGGAGAGTATGGTTCCTCTCAGTGGTTCNTCAGTGGTTCCCCCTCATGCTCTTGGAGAGTGTGGTTCCTCTCAGTGGTTCCCCCTCATGCTCTTGGAGAGTGTGGTTCCTCTCAGTGGTTCCCCCTCATGCTCTTGGAGAGTGTGGTTCCTCTCAGTGGTTCCCCCTCATGCTCTTGGAGAGTGTGGTTCCTTTCAGTGGTTCTCCCTCGTGCTCTTGGAGAGTATTTCTCTCAACACCACTTACTCAGGACGTGCCCTTGCATTTCTGGACACGGCTGGGCTGATGACTGCATTAGGAAGCTCTATAGGGACGAAACAGAACTGAAGTGAATCACATCCTTTGTGGTGCAGACTGGCGCCGCAGTTACTGAAGTGCTTTTAGCCACTACAGTAGGGCACGTCTCACAGAAGGCAGCATGTGTGTAGCCTGTATTTGTGTTGATCTTCATAAGCTGCTCTTCTGTAACTGTTCCCATTTACGACCCACATGAACAAAAGAGTCACTGTCTGCCGAAACTGGATGTACAAGTTCTAGTACAAATACAAATCAATGAAGAGAGAAAGGCGGATACTGATGTGAGGATGCAGACGGCTGAAAGGAGATGGTGTCTAGCAGCTGAGATTTCTGCAAAGGCAGATAAAACCAGATGAAAAGAGATTTCCACCAACGAACGGAGCCTGCGGGCAGAGCAGGAGAGAAAAGAAACCAGCAGGGTTCTGAATGAGAGAGCGAGAGAGAGAGGGAGGGAGAGAGAGACAGTAAGAAAGAGAGACTGATCCAATGGCCCCAGGGAAATGGCCCTCAGATTCATACAATTCGGCCAGAAAATAAAGGCGGGATAGAGTGAAGTGGGGGGAGATGGAGGACACAGAGTGAAGGGGGAGTAAATGAGAGAAGGAGAGAGAGAATAGAGAGGAACAGAGAGAGAAGAAGTGATAGTTGAACACCATGAAACAGATTAAGAAACAAGCAAGTGGGCAAGTCAGCAAGTGGGAGCCGAGGGATTAGGCAAGCTGAAGGAAGAAAATAAGACAAGAAAAGAAAAGAAGAACAGATGAAAAAACGGCTGTGATTACAGGAGAGACGGCAAGGCTTCATCACAGCATCAGCACCAGAACGCAGAGAAGACCATGCAGTCTAAACGTCTGCAGAAGGTTCCAGAGGCCTTTCTGTTTCCTGGTGTTTCAAACCAACCAGGTTCCTAAAACCTCCACAGATTGTTGTTCACTGACGGCCGGAGATTGCCCATGCAGTTCTTTGGTTCTCATACCTCTTTTACACCAACAAAGTGCTGGGGCTCATGCCAGAGCTGGTGCTGTGGATCTGTCGGACCCCTTAAGAACGGGCCCACGGGTTTAAGAGCTGAGCCATTATGTATCTGGATGTGGGCGGCCCTTAATCAGCGAAGCAGAAGTCAGCGGACGACGCGTTAAACAACATGACGGAACGTGTTCTTTCTTCAGCAGACCACTGATGGGTTCTTTTGTCACATGCGTCACGGGTTCCACAGTTCCAGACCAGCGAGCTCAGCGAGCGCAGAATGGTTCCAAGACGTTGGTGCTCTTTTCCACCAACAAAGTGCCAGTGCTGATACTGGTTCCCAGGCTCTACTGAACCTATTAAGAACAGGCCCCCTTTTCCACTGGTTTGAGAGCCGAGCGATTACGTATTTGGAGGTGGGCGGTCCTTATTCCGTAAGCAGAAGTTGGCAAACAGTGCATAAAAACAACATGGCGGAACATGTTCTTCACAAACAAGTTCTTCAAACTTTACTTCCATCTAGAACCAACTCTTTCAGCATCTGAGCTCAGCCCAGAGGGACTGTCATAGACAGCGGTTACATGTAAGACGACTCGTACGTGTTTCCTCTCTCCGTTATGACGGTGTTCTGTTATAGAGCAGCATGTTAAGGTTCTTAGCTATCTGTAGTGTGTCCCACAATACGGATCTCCTCTACGGATTAAACGGCACATGTTTTGAATTTGTGACATTTCAGCTCATTAGGAGACGGACGCCTCCTGTTGAATGTGCCCATCCACGAGCACATCACAGGTGGGATACGATTGTTCCCGAGTTCAGCCAAGTACAGCTCACCATGCAGCGCCACGCCCCTTTGGCACTTGCGTCACGGATTCCACAGTTCCACGGCTGGAACGACACAGATTTTCCGGCTACAAAACCATTTCTTTTTGGTGGTGAAAAGCGCAGAACGGTTCGAGACTTTTGCACCGGCACCATGTTGGTGGAAAGGAGCTATCAGTGGTCCAGATCAAGGTTGGAGCTCCTACAGAGCATCCATGCCTGCAGAAGAACATTCAGAAAGAGAGAGAAATACAGCATGTATCATTACTCTTCTCCACTGAATCTACTCTTCAGCTGTCGTCTATCCCTCGTTCCTGCCGCATTACGGGACATTTGGATAAATAATTCCCCATCAGCGCCGTCCGTCTCATATGTCTGAGTGCAGATCCTGGCCGATATTCAACAGAGCATCTGAGAGTAGGAGTGATGGTCTATAATCTACATACCTTCCTTTTTTTCCCCTCATAATTATGGTCACAACAACAGATCCTACATCAACACGCCCACGCGGCAAAAACAGCTCTAATGTTCATCATGTTGGCTTTCTGTTGTTTTCTGTTGAGAACTGAGGCGTCATGAGAAAGTCCTGTCCTTCTTCCAGCTGACCAGCTTTACCAAACTAACACCTCACAAAGTTCTCTTTGTTCGAGTTTCCTCTATAGACGTAGATATATACTCAGACTCCTCCATTTCTGTCTGTCTGTCTTCTATCTACCTCAACTCATCAGATACCAGCTCTCATCCGACCATCTCACGTTATTTAATACTTTCAGATAAGAATGTCACTGTGCCCAATATACAGTGCGCAAATCTTGGTAGTTTCAACTGTGTAATATTTGTTATTGTGCCAGGGGGGTCAGTTAATGGGGTCCGTGTTATGACTGTGGGTTAACGGTGACTAGCAGACTGTATGTGCCTTTCTGCCTAAGCACTACTTGTGGCAGTCTCCCGTGTCCCCTACACCGATGCCACAGTGGTGTCAGAAGTGGGATATATGTGTGTGGTACGCCGACAGTTATGTGTTGATGACCACATGAACAAAACCACAGGAGAAGAGAATGTTTTGCAAAAATCAAACTGCAAAAATCCAAACATCCATATGTCAGTAGAGCGTAACGTTCCCTTTCCAAGGAGTCCTGGAGCACATTGCCAGCCTCACGGGACCGGAAATGCAGACCCTGGAATCGCACCAATTTGTATCAGCAGACTCTCTCGCGGTCTTGAAGAGGGCAGGCTGAAGACCCATCTCTCTGTGAAGCACTTAAGTGAGTAAGTACTAATAGAACGTATATACTGAAGTGCTCATACACTTATACTGAGATTTCGTACGAACGCTGGGTTGGGATTGGTAGGTAGTGCCCTTCTGCTGTATTCTATCAGCACTGGCGCTTGCTCGAGCTGCGTCTGAGCTCAAGGCGAGTTGTAGACTCTAACCTTCCTGTACTAGCTAGGATACATTCTCTGACTGAACACTAAGCACGGTTGGAAGTCGTTCTGGATAAGAGCGTCTGCTGAATGCCTTAAATGTAAATGTCTTAAATGTATCCTACTTAGGCAGCCTTGCCCAGACACTTACCCATAGAGGTCCGGAGAGCCAGAGAAATGTGTTAGCCGGTAGGCAAGTCACAATGTCACATGACCTTGTTAAACTAATGAAATGCAAGGCATGTCTTTTGACACGGACATGAGCCAATGGCACAAACAATATTGGCTGCGAGTGAACATTTTAAATGGTTCATCCGAAAAGGGGACTAATAGGCGTCCGTCCAGGTATTGCGCCGGACAAAGGACTGGAAGTGGGGAAAAAATGGACAGTCTGGCCTAAAACCGGACGTGTGGGCACCCTAGTAACACTCTCCAACCACACATGACCACACATTCATTGTAGTCTTCAGGAAACTGGAGACAACAGTGTTCAGTAAGAGACGTTTAAAGCTCTGTAGCTCAGCACAGAAAGGTTAGAACAAAGCCAAACTCTACAGGTCAGTAGAGCTTGACATGCTTTTTTCAACTTTCCAACCCTGGAATCACCAGGGTCCTTACCTGTGGTCTTCTCTGAGGCGTCCATGTTGTTAGTGTCATAGTCTAGTCTGAGCTTAACGCATCATTGTCGAGCAGTAATGTTGGCTAGTTGTCAGCTAGCATGTCAACCAAATTGATACGGACACGGCTAAAACCAAGGTGAAATTTAGGTGACAATAAGTTTATTACAGATTATTTAACCACCTGACGCAGCCTGAAGCAAACGTGAAATAACTTGGGAATGCAGTTAGCACCATGCTAACTAGTGGAAACATCATCCGACGGAACACTAAGCATGGTTGTAAGTTGCTCTGTATAAGAGCGTCTGCTAAATGCCTTAAACGTAAATGTAGTGGGGTATAAGTTTCTAATCCTGTTCAGCTGCGTCAGCGCTATAGCTCCAGTGCTAAAACCAAAGAAGAAAACTACACAATGAAATGTGCTGATCACACATATTTGGAGTAAAGGGGGAACAACCTGGTGTTTAATGCCCCACCACCCTGTCACTGTAACTGCAGACTGTGTACCGAAGTATGCGCTGCATTACACCGGCAGCCTGTTTAAGCAGTTATAAATTGTTAGAAAGCGTTCTGCAGATTTTGCTGGTGTGCGTTTCCTTAAATAATTGCCGCTCCGCCTCCTCCAAATGCTGAGAAACGGCCTACAGCTGGCTTATCAGGGTCTATTTAATAGGGGGAATTAAACACAAACACTGGGAAGTGAATCTGTCTCTATGGGTTACATCTCCTCCGTCAGCACTGGAGCTTCATCAGGAATAAATACAAAACACTGACAAACTCACTCGTACCACTTTTCTAATACAGTGCCAGCGCTGGTGCTGGTTCCCAGGCTCTACTGAACCCGTTAAGAACAGGCCCCCTTAACCACTGGTTTGAGAGTCCTTAGTCTGTAGCATAGAAACAACATGGAGGAACATGTTCTTCAAGTGCAAACTGTATTTCCTGCTTGAAGCCATAGATCTTACCATCCAGAACCAGCTCTTTCAGCACCTGTGCACAGCGCAGAGGGACCGTCTTAGACAGCGATTACGTGCAAGACGACTCGTACGCGTTTCCTCTGTCCATTATGAAAGTGTACTGTTACAAAGCAGCATGTTAAGGTTCTTAGCTATCTGTAGTGGTTCCCACATTACGGATCTCCTGCACGTATTAAACTGCAATGTCTCACGTTTTAGAAGACGGACACCTCCTGTTGAATGCGCTCATACACAAGCAGATCACTGGTGGGACACGATTGTTCCCAAGTTCAGCTCAGTATAGTTCATTGTGCTGTGCCACACCCCTTTGCCGCTTGCATCACAGGTTCCGAGATTTTGGCACCGGCACCACGTTGGTGGAAAAGGGCTCTCAGAGCATCATGAAGGACAGCAGGAGAACAGCTTTTCATTGTGCTGTTGGTGTGTGTATATGTATATGTAAATATCAAATGTGGGGACTCAACAAAATACAGACACACTTTTAAACTACGCATGCCAGGTCTGCACAGTGGATCGCTAGTTAAATCTTCATCAGGACGTTTGATAGCCTATCCAGTAGGGCTATCCCAGAATGCTGCGGTATGTTGAGTTTTGATGAACGAGGGTATGTAATGTAAGCTCACCTGTGACTACCTCCATGTCGACCAATAACAGCTGTGATTGGATTGGGCATGGACTGGACAAGTTTCTGGATGTAGCCACAACAATGTTCAGACACTCTTGCATCAAAGAATTGGTCACTTGGTCCAGATTTGGTGGATGTCTTCCCTGGCACAATTCCGAGGAGAATTCCCTGTGGACTGGGATTTTATCTACTGCTGGTAGACCCGTATGACCGTACGCTTCCATACACCTGCAGATTCAGCTACTTCCTTCACACTATGGTCTTTGGCACGCCCAAATGCAGTCACTCCTTTTAGCCAATCATTAACATCTGCTCTGGAGCCATTTTCCACACATGGAACGAGACATTCCCTGTACTGTACCACCTCTTCTCAAAGTATGGATCCCGTCACTCACACAAAGGCTATCAAATGTCCTGATGAATATTTAACTAGCGATCCACTGTGCAGGCCTGGTTTAAAAGTGTGTCTGTATTTTGTCACTCACATCCTCGGAGCCTGGAGTTACTACCACTGTAAACAAGTTTACACCCTCCAATCAAATGACATTTTGTATAATTATGAATATCATTGAGTTTCATTAATATTTACTTATTCTGTTTGTACGTTCTTCAGCTGTGCAACCGGTTCTGTTCAGGCTTCTTAGAACCTTGGAGCTATCCAGGGAGCCAGTCTGCGTTTGCATCAGTTTTTACTGTAACCAAAGATCGTCAAAGGATTCGTCATGGTGCACAGCGGTTGTAGACAGCAGTACGAAGATGGCGGAGCGTATGGATTACCTGCGAGTGTTTGTGCTGTTATTCCAGATGTTTGTTCCAGAAAGCAAGCACGGATCAACTACTGGAGACATAGGGGAGGTTCTTCAGCAGACCACTGGGGGTCACCATTGTCGCTACTGATGTGTAACTTATTTACACATCAACACAAACATGAAATTTGACCAGAGGTGCCCTGACCTGTATTTGATTGTATCCTCACTTGATTTGATTGTTCACTTTGATAGGCACATTGAAAGGTAATTAATGTAATGTATACTGAAGTTTAGAGAAGTTAATAGAAATGGACTATAATCTGTATTATTACTGGAGTTATTATTATTATTAAATAAATTGCACGGAGTCGTACTGCGATTGTGATATAAACAGCACAGTGCAAAGGCCGGATTCACTGCTGGACAGAAATAGCAGGCAGCTGCAGACAGAGCGCTCAGTGGTAGTTAGAGGGGCGGAACCGGACAATTTGATTGGCAGGTGCTATCGGCACACTGTCAGTAACACACACACATAAATAAGCAGTTGTTGTGGGTGTAGACACACAGCTGCTGTGGTGTGTGTCTGTGGGGGGGGTGTTCGAAGTATCAAACTGCATCTGAAGTTGGCTATTCAACTGGCATGACGGCAGTAATTATGATGAATTAATAATATATACTCAAT
>JAVGWN010000604.1:0-13965 GCA_034552555.1 Semaprochilodus insignis
CATGCACCTCGGGGACATCATTATGACGCCGCAACCTTGTTTGCACATGAGCAGTTGCCAGCAGCTTGTCACTGCACTCTGTGTCGTGGTGTCCCAGCACATCACAGGGCCCAGTGCGTCTGTCTTTTAGTGTGGAACCCTCCAGAACATTAGGAACTGCAGTACAATGACTCATAGAGACCAAAGTAAATGAGCTGTTAGTTAGAGGGAATCCAATGTCATCTCTGTTCGTCCTATTCTTGTAGTCTTCATAGCTCAGTTGCTCAATTTTGCAGAGCTGAAGGGGTCATTAAACAGCGGTCTGGACCACGGAGAGCCGAGGTGTCACGCTTCTCCGTCTGGCAATCAAATGGACGAGTCTGGGTTTTGTGGTTACCAGGAGAACAGTACTGGTCTGACTGCATTGTGCCAAGTGTAAAGTTTGGTGGAGGGGGGATTATGGTGTGGGGTTGTTTATCAGGAGTTGGGCTTGGTTCCTTAGTTCCAGGGAACGGAACTCTTAATGCTTCAGCAGACCTGGACAAGAGACTCTGGACAACTTCATGCTCCCAACTTTGTGGGAACAGTTTGGGGACGGCCCCTTCCTGTTCCAACATGACTGCACACCAGTGCACAAAGCAAGCTCCATAAAGACATGGGTGAGCGAGTTTGGTGTGGAAGAACTGGACAGGCCTGCACAGAGTCCTGACCTCAACCCGATAGAACACCTTTAGGATGAATTAGAGCGGAGACTGCGAGCCAGGCCTTCTCGTCCAACATCAGTGTCTGACCTCACAAATGCGCTTCTGGAAGAATGGTCAAAAATTCCCATAAACACATTCCTAAACCTTGTGGAAAGCCTTCCCAGAAGGGTTGAAGCTGTTGTGGCTGCAAAGGGTGGGCCGACGAATACTTTTGGCAATATAGTATAGATAGATAGATGCATGGGATCTGTCGGTCTGTCTGTCTGTCTATCTATCTATCTGTCTATCTATCGTGTGCATTGCATAGGTGAAAATGGCACCAAAGAACCGGCTTCATGTAATATTCAGTAAGTCATGTTGCTGCTCTCAAAACAAAACTTTGTATCTTCAAAATGATGTTTTTAGGAGAAGTATAAACATACCTTACTTTTATTATAAGTGAGTCTCTTTCTGGGTCGTTTCTTTCTTTTGGCCCATTGATCCTGAAATCTATCCTCAAAGTAAAGGACAACAGCTACTTTCAAATGATCTCCCAAACTGAAAAAACAGCAGAAATGAAGATGCACGGTTTGTCCTGACAGTAGCGATATATGGAATGACTGTATTTTGTAGTGCTTTAAATGCAGCTGCTAATGCAGATGACTGTCTAAGCTGCAAAAGCAGGTATATGAGAATAGCTGGTCGGTTTTACTGCACGCAGAGCTCGAGCGTTAGTACCTCTCCTGGGCGGACTCGCTCATATCTGATGGGACAAGAGCAGATACATAAACTAAAGCACAAGGGTTTTGATGGCGGTGTGATTAGAAACTGCCTGTCTTTCTGTTTGCAGGTCTGCAGAGGTCTGGCCAAGCAGACAGAGCTCAACGACTTCCTTCTAGATGTGTCAAAGTAAGTGAGCATGTAAATCCACCGATAGCGAAGGCCTTAATCTTAGTGCTTATAAAATAGGACAGTAGAACTATGAGGCAGCGAACGAAAAGCCTACATCCATACATGTCTCTCTGTCTATATCTATCTGTCTATCTATCTATCTGTGTCCACTACATCTATCTATCTATCTATCTATCTGTCTATCTGTCTATCTGTCTATCTGTCTGTCTGTCTGTCTGTCTGTCTGTCTGTCTGTCTCCATCTGTCTGTCTCCATCTGTCTGTCTCTGTCTATATCTATCTATCTGTCTGTCTGTCTGTCTGTCTGCCTGTCTCCATCTGTCTGTCTCTATCTGTCTGTCTCTTTGTCTATATATATCTATCTATCCATCTATCTGTCTGTCTATATCTGTCTGTCTGTCTGTCTGTCTATCTGTCTGTCTGTCTATATCTGTCTGTCTGCCTGTCTATATCTATCTATCTCTCTGTCTGTCTGTCTGTCTGTCTGTCTGTCTATCTATCTGTCTGTCTATCTATCTGTCTGTCTGTCTATATCTATCTGTCTGTCCGTCTATGTTTATCTATCTGTCTCTCTGTCTATATCTATCTGTCTGTCCGTCTATGTCTATCTATCTGTCTCTCTGTCTGTCTGTCTATGTATATATCTATCTGTCTCTCTGTCTGTCTGTCTGTCTGTATCTATCTATCTGTCTGTCTATCTGTCTCTCTGTCTATATCTGTCTATCTATTTATTATCTATCTATTGTTTGGTTGATTGCTGATACTGCTGCTATATACTACACAAATCAAGGTCTATATATGTTTTATGGTTTGTTGGTTTTCCTGTAATGATTCATTGTTGTATTTGATGTGAAAGACTAAAAGTAGCCACATGCAGCAAACTGTCCATTTAAAACTGCTGTTCCCTCTGTTTCCTTCCTACTCCCTACAGAACGTACTTCGACAACATTGTGGCAATAGATTCTCTACTTGAACATATTATGGTGAGTATGTTTGGCTTTTTTCTCAGCAGGGTCACATGCCTGGTCATGAGGAGAAAACATGCTGTTCTTTTGTCGCTCATCTGTGTCGCCATTACTGGTGGAGGAATACGAGCAATGAAAGAACTCTTCTCATTTGTTTTTCGCCATGTTTGGTGATAACCCCCTCTAGAAGCTGCTCATGCCCGTTCCCCTTGGGCTTTCTCTAAATTGGAATTTTTTTTTTATTTTGGGGCCATGTGTGTACATAGCCTCTCTTTCTCTCTCTTTCTCTCTCTCTCCCTCACTCTCACTTCCTCATTCACTCCTTCTGTTGCTTTTCTCCTTTTTCAGCTTCTTAAAGACACATACACAAGTTTGCTTTTATTCAATGTTCAGGATGTGATGTCATCCATACAAAAGGTTGGGTACACCCAGTCCATTACAAGTTGTTGTTGATTTTCTTGCTGGAAAATGAGCCCGTCCTCTGCAGGCAATGCACTCATCATACGCCGTCTTCCTGCACATTTTATGGCATGACTTCTGTTTATTTACTGAATTTACAGCATCAATATTAAATGTGCATTAACTGTATTGGGCATCATATATCATATCTTATTTATCATATATCATATCTTATTTTTCCCCCAGTAAGTTTAAATTCAGTAAGTTATCAGTAATTGTGTGCTTAATGGAATTTGGTGGATTTCATTCTTCCCTCTACCCGTGCAGGGCTGCTTGTGCCATTGGCTGCCACACAAATCCCAAAGCATGACAGATCCACCCCCCATTCTACACAGTTGGCACGGTGTGCCTTTCATCAAATGCTGCTCCTTTGGTCTCCAAACATACCTAGTAGTTCCGTTTTTGCTTCACCCGTCTAGGACGCTGCTTTTCAAAGTGCCCCTGGTGTATCTAGATGTTTGACTTACTTGTCATACTTCAGTAGCTGACTTTTGTAATGAGGTCATGGGTAAGGTTCCCTGCTGAGACTCCTCCATGCAGTCCATGTTTGTGCAAGCAATAGGCTTTTCCTGCTTTAAAGGCATCGTTAGCTTCATTCTCAGATTCTCAGCCAGCTGCTTAGAGAAGCTCATGTTTGCATGAGTTTTGCAGTATCAGAGGAATTGTTATGGTGATCAGTTGACTATTCCTAATGACCATTTTTGGCTTGGCTAATCAGTCTGATGAGTCAAATAAGGGACAAAGTCCCGAGACTCTACAACCGGAAGGCAGTCCAAACTTTTGCACATGCCACAATTATGATTTTTTTGTTTGTTTTGAGGTTACTTGGCTGCAAATGGTTGAAGATGCTTGGTTGCAAATGGTTGCAGAGGTTGTATTTGCCTCTTTTTATTTAAATAAACAATCGTAATTTGGTCAGGTGTACCAAACTTTTGCATACCGCTGTGTATATCTAGGCTGTCAAAGATAACAACAAAATAATTATGCAATAAATTGATTCATCTATAATAATAATACCTTTCGTAAACACATTCTAGTGGGTCTGATTCAAGCCATCCATAGTTCTACCCTGAAACCCAAATACAGCTTTCAAATGGCAAGATGCTCCACCGACAACACTCTATGAAGTGACATTCATGGTCTTTCATTAAAGCTCTGCATTCAAAACTAATCCGAACCAGTTAGTCCCGTTTTTCTCTGGGTTTCCTACAAGATCAGGACATTTTTGTCCGGAAAATGTACCAAAACAAACACATAGATATGTGCTCATACACACACACACACATACACACACACACACACACACACACATATACACACATGCCAAGTATCAGATCACGGACCCCCCCCTCCCTGTCTGTCTGTCTTCCTGCTGAGCCAAGCAGCACAGGAAGTGATGTTGGCAGGTCAGCAAGGGGACAGACGTGGCCCCCGTCACACACAACTAGCACTCCTTCAGCAGCTGGAGCGCCTGAAATTCTGCCCCGGTCTCTTCCCAGCCGTGCATTACGCTAAAGCTCTCGAACAAGTTATAGTCACGTCTCTTCCTTCAGAAAAGCTTCTGCCAGACGCTTCCCACTTCCACAGGCAAGCAAGAAGCGACAGAAACAGGCCCAGCATGATGGCTGAAAGTTGTGAAGATCGAGAAGGAAGGAGATGTTCCCCTCGCCGTGCCTCTGTCATACACAAACATGCTGTGGGGAAGAATACGGAGAGAGCAGAAACGTTTCCCATGTGACCTTTAAAGATCCTTCCTCAAACGCTGTGCATGTCTGTAATGCACCGAATTGAACTGTGAGCTTAAAGAGTCGTCCTTTCGAAGGTTCTTTAGGGCAACGGTTCTCAAACCGGACCTCAAGCCCCCCCCCACGGTCCATATTGTTGCAGTATCGTTGTGTGTTGGGTTGAAGCAAAAATGCCCTGCTGACCCTTTAGAGAGCCACTGCTTTAGGGAACAAGTGGTTGCTCTTGGCTCCTTAGAAGCCCTTTGTGGCACATTTACTTTTATGCATGTACTATTGAATCATGCTTGACCGTATTACACAAGCAGACAGGAAGTGTGTTAACAGACGTGCGTGCTGTGCTCTCTTTTGTTCCAGATATATGCAAAAAACCTGGTGAACGCAGACAGATGCGCCCTCTTCCAGGTTGATCACAATAACAAAGAACTGTACTCCGACCTGTTTGATATCGGGGAGGAGAATGAAGGGAAACCGGTCTTTAGGAAAACCAAAGAAATTAGGTGAGCATCCAACACCTTGCACGTCTATGCTGTCTTTTGTTGGCAATGTTTACTCAGCAAATGGCAGGAGTGACCTGTTGCTTACCATATAGTGAGTCCATTAGGGACTCACTAAATGAGGAATTTGTCTTCCACATTTAACCCATCCGTGCTGGGAAACATCCACATGCACACACACTAGGGGGCAGTGAGCACACTTGCCCGGAGAGGTGGGCAGCCCTATCCACGGCGCCCGGGAAACGGTTGGGGGTTAGGTGCGTTGATCAAGGGCACTTCAGTCATGTGTTGGTTCAGGGAATTGAACCAGCGACGCTCCGGTCACAAGGCTGGTAACCAGCCCACGACTGCCCCAAGAATACCAATGATGCTCGTCTGCCAGGGAACCTGTCCTCTTCCACCAAGCACAGAGCTACGGGAGGGACACACATGGAGCTGTGAGGGAGGAAGGGGACACCCGCCTAGCCAGCCAGATAAGCCAATTCAACCCTAGCGATCAATGGGGTGAACATATTACGTATCATTTTAAAAAATGATTTTCCACCACATGCATATATATGTATGTATCTAGGGTGGAAAAAAATATTGACCTTTTTTGTGTGTGTGTATATATGTATATGTGTGTGTATATGCAGTGGTGCGGTGGGTTCAGTTCCTGGTTGGGGTTTCCTCCAGGTGTCAGGTGAATTGCCACCTTGGAGTATGTGTGTGAATGTGTATATCTGTTCAGGGTGTTTACTACCCAACTGTGCTGTGATAGGCTCCAGCATCCCTGCGACCCACAAGGATAAACAACTGTAGTTGTAGTATGTAAATGTAGTATACATAAATATATTAAGTATATTTCAGTATATTTAAGATGGACAGGAAGTTTCAAATATAAGCCAAATGAAACTTTGTTGTATATCTGTCAGCATGTGTGACAAAAACTAAGAAACTAATAAACAAACAAAAAACAACCTTGTCCATAAAAACCCTCCCTTAGCAGCCACAACTGCTGCACACAGTATTCCCAGCTCAGCGGCTGCGGCTGCTAAATGAGGACTTTTTAGTCTTTTTGTTTATAGGTTTTTGCAGATGTGTTGCTGCTAAGTTGGTACATAAAACGAATTAGACTTTAATATGTTTTTACTGCAAACGAACAAATAAAAGCTGCTTTTATTTTCTTTGCTGCTGTTTTAAAAACATTTGGAAACGCTGGATGTCTCAGAACTTTAGATGGACAACGGGTTTCATATTCTTTAAGGGTCCGCTGACTGTCCCTGCTGTCTGTTGGTGCTCCACACTGGGTCGTTCGCAGGTTCTTCTGTAGCTTACAGAGGCGCTAAGCCCTGAGCAATGTGGCATCAGCGTGCATGTGACAGTGTTGAGTGTGTGTAATGAGTAATGAGATAAGCATAGCCCCCCCCTCGGGATGTAGTCACTTTAACAGGGTGCTGACCTACCATAGCCGCAGCACAGTGTCCTAACGTGGCCTGGACACCGGCCTCATTCAGTACAGACAGCCATGAATACAGCTGACTGCTTTGGAGAGCTAAGCTTTGCTTTACACAGTGTTTTCCGGAACCAGCATCTTTACACTCCTCCTCCTCTGTAGGGCAGTGTTCATAAGACTACATGACACCTAGAGAAGAAAATGGTTGACTGACATTAGTCTTAAAAACTTCAGCTTCCGCATAAACTTTCGGATGCATAGCAGGTCAGAGTGGTTTGGTGTGAAATGCTCGATTCTAGAGAAGCTTACAGAATTACTAACTATGGTTTGGATAGGAACCAGACATCTATAAGCTCCCTCACAGGACGTTGTTATACATGACACGCCAAATACATTGTTTTATGATTGTTTTGAATTTGTTTGGCCTCTGATGTTTTTGAAATGGACTATAAGGGTACATGAATTAGTGGTACTAAACCGAGTATTACTAAATGGGTCCATAATTTTTCAGTTAATCATTAACTAATGATAAAAATAGGAACTAGCACAATTAATTAATTAATTAATTTGTTTATTTGTTTGTTTGTTTGTTTGTTTGTTGTGGAATGTATTAGTTAAGCATTATTAATAATTATTTAATGTTTCTTGTGAGCCTTATTGTAAAGTTGTCCGCACATGTAACAAATATTGCATAACCTGTATGTATGTATGTATGTATGTGTGTATATATATATATATACACACACATTTTACGTACATATTTAACAGTTCGATAAAGATTTTGTTTGATCATACACTTCTGTAAACTGTTCATTAGTGCTTACTTCTTACTGTCCTGATTGCTGAGTCACTTTAGTATGACAATTACTATGATTATTTAATAATTAATTGAGACATCGTTTACCTGATAGTGTTAGTCCTTATTGCTGTCATTAGTTAATGATTAATTGCCATGTTACTCAGCTATTTAGTAAAGCTTATTACTATTGTCCTTAGTCCTGGTAATAAAGATGCCCTTATTGGAAAGTGTTATGAATGTATCATTCTCAGCACTGCGGTGATGCTGACGTGCTGGTGGTGTGTTAGTGTGTGTTGTGCTGGTGTGAGTGGATCAGACACAGCAGTGCTGCTGGAGTGTTTAAACACTGTGTCCACTCACTGTCCACTCAGTGCTGAGAATGATCCACCACCTGCATATTACCTGCTCTGTGGTGGTCCTGTGGGGGTCCTGACCATTCAAGAACATGGTAATAAAGTATACAGAGAAACAGATGGACTACAGTCTGGAACAGTCTGGAGTGCTCCTATATGGTCAGTGGAGCTGATAACATGTAGTGTTAGATACAAGGAGGTGGTTTTAATATTATGGCTGATTGGTGTACTTAATGCTGTTTAATTAAACATTACTGCAGCACATGTTGTGGATTGTTGAATATGAATATCGAAATACACTTTTTATTATTTATTTTTGTATTATTTATTTTTAATTAGTATTTTTTTGAGTGCCATATCTTTGCATCACGTAACATTTAAGTTACAGTTTTGCCCATATCGCCCAGCTCAACTTTGATGTCAAGTTGTCAGGTGTTCTAGGCATAATGCTGATAATGCAATACAGCTTAAATGTCATGGCATGATCTTGCCCTGTTTTGTCCTAGGTTTTCTATAGAGAAAGGCATCGCTGGTCAAGTGGCGCGAACAGGAGAGGTGTTGAATATTCCAGACGCCTATGCAGACCCGCGGTTCAACAGGTAACAGCATTTCTAGTTATCACTCCACGTGTATAAAGAGTCCATAACGTGGCTGTATTACAGCTACTGGCTTAACCCAAGTTATTGTTACGGGCTGTTGAGTGAAGAGTGACACAAGCCTAACCCGCAAGACTGCAACGTCCCTCTAAGTATTGACAGTGTTAGTCATGTATAACTGACTGCTCTGAAAGAAAGAATTTTTGAGACTATATGCAGCTAAAGAACCTGATCAGCTCTTTTAATCAGCTCTTTGTCACAGAGCACAAGCGGGTGTGCTCCACTGCCGCTCCTGCGGGCTATTAAAGTGAACACCACAAATGAGATCACAGAACATGATGCTTCTGTTAGCAGGCTGTGCACAGGTTTGATGGTAATGATGGTGCTGTGAGGTAGTTCCCCAAAAGTCCAAATGAGCCAGTCATGTGAAAATATGGGCTGTCATAGGAAAAAAGGTGAGACTTCAGGAGTATATTATTTATGGCCTTTTTTCCTCCATGTGTGATTATCTGAATAGCTACTGATGAGCTCTTAAAGATACTTGAACATCAATATTAGTTGGAATGCATGTTCCTGTTCCATACTACTACTACTACTACTACTACTATTACTACTACTACTACTACTACTACTACTATTACTACTACTACTACTACTACTACTACTGCTGCTACATCATCTACTACTACTACTACTATTACTGCTACTACTACTACTGCTACATCATCTACTACTACTACTACTACTATTACTGCTACATCATCTACTACCACTACTACTACTACTACTACTACTACTACTATTACTGCTGCTGCTACTGCTACTACTACTGCTACATCATCTACTACTACTACTACTGCTACTACTACTAGTGTTGCTGCTACTACTACTGTTACTACTACTACTATTACTACTACTACTACTACTGCTACATCATCTACTACTACTACTACTGCTACTACTACTAGTATTACTACTACTACTGTTACTACTACTGCTACATCATCTACTACTACTACTACTGCTACTACTACTAGTATTACTACTACTACTGTTACTACTACTACTATTACTACTGCTACTACTGTTACTACTACTACTGCTACTGCTACATCATCTACTACTACTACTACTGCTGCTGCTGCTGCTGCTGCTACTACTGCTACTATTATTACTACTACTACTACTGCTACATCATCTACTACTACTACTACTACTGCTACATCATCTACTACTACTACTACTACTGCTACTGCTGCTTCTACTGCTACTACTACTGCTACATCATCTACTACTACTACTACTACTGCTACTACTACTAGTATTACTACTACTACTGTTACTACTACTACTATTATTACTACTACTACTACTGTTACTACTACTACTACTACTACTACTGCTACATCATCTACTACTACTACTGCTGCTGCTGCTGCTACTACTGCTACTACTATTACTACTACTACTACTACTGCTGCTACATCATCTACTACTACTACTGCTGCTGCTGCTGCTGCTGCTACTACTACTACTATTACTACTACTACTACTACTGCTACATCATCTACTACTACTACTACTGCTACTGCTACTACTACTGCTACATCATCTACTACTACTACTACTGCTACTACTACTAATATTACTACTACTACTGTTACTACTACTACTATTACTACTGCTGCTATTACTATTATTACTACTACTATTACTACTCCTGCTACTAATACTACTACTATTACTACTATGACTACTACTATTACTACTGCTACTATTACTACTACTACTGCTGCTGCTACTACTATTACTATTGCTACTACTACTATTACTATTATTACTATTACTACTATTACTGCTACTATTACTACTACTACTATTACTGCTACTATTACTACTATTATTACTACTACTGCTACTATTATTACTATTACTACTACTATTACTGCTACTACTATTACTAGTACTATTGCTGCTACTACTACTGTTACTGCTACTACTACTATTACTACTACCACTACTACTATTACTACTACTATTACTGCTGCTATTACTGATACTACTATTACTAGTACTATTACCGCTACTATTACTACAATTACTACTACTGCTACTGCTACTATTACTACAATTGCTACTATTACTACTACTGCTAATATTACAGCTACTACTTTTACTACTACTATTAATACTACTACTACTACTATTACTACTACTGCTACTATTACTGCTACTACTATTACTACTACTGCTACTACTGCTACTGTTATTACTACTATTACTACTACCACTACAACTATTACTACAATTACTACAATTACTATTACTAGTACTATTACTACTATTACTGCTACTATTACTGCTACTATTACTACAATTACAATTACTAGTACTATTACTACTATTACTACTACTATTACTGCTACTATTACTACAATTACTATTACTAGTACTATTACTGTTACTATTACTACAGCTACTATTATTACTACTATTACTACTATTGCTACTACTATTACTATTACTACTGCTACTATTATTACTACTACTATTACTGCTACGATTACTGCTACTACTATTACTACTACTGCTACTATTACTACCACCACTACTATTACTACTGTTACTGCTACTACTATTACTAGTACTATTACTGCTACTATTACTACAATTACTACTACTGTTATTACTACTACTACTACTGCTGCTACTACTACTATTATTACTGCTACTACTAACATTACTGCTACTACTATTACTACTACTGCTACTGCTATTACTATTGTTACTACGAATGTTACTACTACTATTACTACTACTACTATTACTGCTACTACTACTACTATTATTACTACTAGTACAACTACTTTTTGACTTGTCAAATCATTTGCATCTTTTACTAAAGTGTTTTTTTCCTCTTTCTTTCTTTTCCATTCTGTCCACAGAGAAGTGGACCTCTACACCGGCTACACAACGCGGAACATCCTGTGCATGCCTATCGTCAGCCGGGGGACCGTTATAGGTGTTGTGCAGATGGTGAACAAGCTGAGCGGAAGTGCCTTTACTAAAACGGACGAGAACAACTTTAAGATGTTCGCTGTCTTCTGTGCTCTGGCCTTACACTGTGCTAATGTAAGTATGAGACCAGTGTTCAGTAGAGCTGTGTGTAATCCTGCTGAAGGGTCATTGGGTGTTCTCGCTTTGATAGGAGCTCAGCTGAAAGAGAGCACATTTTACCCATAATCCACATGTAGTCCATCAGCCAAAATGATAACATGAAAAACAAACAAACAAATAAATAAATAAATAAATAAAGGATTTTTTCACAGTCAGCTAAAGAAAAAAAAGTTTATTGCATTTATTGAGACATGTCATGGGTCATACAGAAACAATGGAAGTTCTGACTGGTGCTACAACACCTTTAGAGGGTTTAAGTGACTATTAAGCATCAGCAGGTCGGAAGCAGCATGTCTAATAAGCCAGTTTAGTCACTCTAGGCTTGTGCCTTAACAGTTGCACACAATGAAATAACGTTTTTATTCTCAAGTGTTCTTGTTGTTTATGTTTAATTATGTGTGTATGTATTATATTCATGAAATTTTAGCTTCATTAGATGTATTTATATGTCTTCAAAGCAATGGATAAAACATTTCTACTTTAAGTCAGAAATTATTTTTCCAAACAATGAAAATAGAGTTTGAAAAGATAAATAAGGAACAAGGTTACATATGAGGTTTTACATATATGTGTGTGTGTGTGTGTGTATGTATGTGTGTGTGTGTGTATATATATATGTGTGTGTGTATATATATATATATATATATATATATATATATATATATATATATATATATATACAGTGACAGACTCAGTTTGGTGGTTCATGGTATAATAGTGATAATAGTGCAAAACATAAAAGTACAGTCATAATTTAAGTTTCAGGATATATTGTCCTGCTGTTTTTGACCACACAGTGTAATTTTGTTCATTGTAGATAACGTAGTATTTCATACAGTTAGAGATACTAATAAAGATACTGAAACCTTAAGTGCCAGCTATATATATTTTTAAAAACTACTATGCCTTAACATTAAATCATTTATACAATGTCATATTTATATATCATATTTATTACTATGGTGTAGCACCCAATAAGAGAAACCCTCAGAAACAAAACAGAGTGGATAAACTACGGCCGTACGCAGACGTTTGGCCTCCTCTGGTCAAATGACATGTTTTGTGGAATTTTTGGAGGCAAGTCCTATACAGAGAACACACTTCTACTCACTCCTATGTTAGCCTATGCAGTTAACCCAGCACTCCTACGTTAACCCAGCAGATAAACATAGGAATTGTTCACTAAGGTTTGCAGATTAATGGTGTATCTAAGTCTGTTCTCAGTAGAGGATGTGTTCCATCATTTCCACTCACAACACTCACGCAATGTCATTTGAGCAGGTGCCCAAACTTTTGTGTATGCCTGTCCTCTGGCACTGTACTGTCCATACCTTTACTGTTATCATGTGCTGTCATCCGTGTTGTTGTAGGCTAGATTTGTGACAGAATCTGGTCAGGTTCATTCTTTTATTCTTGAATTATCTAGTCCAGTATTTTCGGAGGTTATCAGCCTTGTACTGATACCCATAAGCAAGTCCTTTTCATGTTAATGTGACCCCTTAATATTCTGAGGCTGTGGACCCGTTTGCTGTGATGATTAGATTTAGATGTAATTCGTGACTCATAATTGTTGTTACAGTAACGGTCCATGGCGGAGTTATCTGCGTCAGTCCATTTTTGGTGGAGATTGGACATTAATAGGATCATTTATCATTCTTGAGTGTTTTCGGTGTGACTTACTTTCCACATAAACCCCAAAAACGTTCCAGCCAGCCGAAATGGCTCACAGTCTGTGTCAAACATATCAAATGCTTTAAATCTCCACTCAGAATTGAACTGTGTTTAAAGATACATGCAGTCTGAGGACAAACAGGACCGTATTGTGTTCAGACGTTTGCCAGTAGTGTGGTTTGGTTTCGTGAAACATGAGAACAAAACTGGAATTGTGTCCAAGGTTTGGCGAAACATGGTGCTGTTTTGGAAATTTGGCTTAACGCTTGTTTTCCTCCGTGTCAGTTTTAGTGTCTAAATAATTGCGGGGGAAACATTGTGAAAAAAACACCCACCCTGTGCACCCACAGCTATTTCAGTTACTTATAAAAAGGAATATTGTGCATCCCGTAATATTGGGAAAGAGGAAACCTGGCGAATGCCCGGTTTTCCACATACAGAGCTGTTTATGGTGGTTTGCGTGGGTGTTTGTGTGCATATAGTGTATATGTGCATGTATATACATAGATGCATGCAAAGGTTTGAACACCGTCAGTCAGGCTCAGTGTTTATCTTAATGCTTTACTGTAGAATAAAAGTGAACACACCAAACTATTATCTATCTATTTATCTGTATATCTGTCTATCTGTCTATCTATCTATCTATCTGCTTATCTATCTATCTCTCTGTCTATCTCTCTGTCTATCTATCTGTCTAT
>JAVGWN010000605.1:0-13960 GCA_034552555.1 Semaprochilodus insignis
TTCAGTTAACAGTGTTTACTAGATATTACCAGTAATAGTTCTGACTGATGTCACAACAGCTTATGTGTACTCCAGTTAGCCATCATGCAGTGGTGAGCCATGACTACTGCAGCAAGGCCTTCAATACAAGCCATAAATGTCATAACATGAGGAAAAAATCTGTTTACCATAATGCTAACTTCTGCTAGCGTCCCTACGGGATTCTAATATTTGGATAGCACTAAGCTAACAGTGATTCACACAAGCATTTCTTTTCTTTCATTTGAAGCTTCTAAAAGTCATTCCATGTTTTACTCTAAACTTGTATCAGACAGTTTAGCCTTGCAGTAGTTTAATAGCGACTCGTTCAGGAATAGAGCCGCTGCCACTGTGTGCTATTTCTTACAACCCTTTGATTAGGCTGATGTATCTACGACTTTCAGGAGACCTAGAGTGATGTTAATCTCTCAAATTAGTCCCACCCAATGGAAATCTAAATTTGACCTTTGAGATTTACTTACTGTTAATGACAGTCCACGGTTACTGCTGATGTGCCTGTGTCACATCCCAAAGAAAAAGTGAAAACAAGGAATATAAAGAGCGGCCGATATCAGTATTCCTGTCTCTTACACTTGTGCACCTTTTTGTGGTCTGTGATTGATTTTAAAATCATGGTCAGGTAGCTAATGTTGGTGGTACATGACCTAGCACCTTTTATTTAGGTCACATAACTAAAGCAGCTAGCATTAGCTAACAAGCAGCCGGTAAAGAATTCAGCAACGGCTGACGTTGACATAATGAATACGACCAGACCCTCCAACAGGTCTGATATAGAAGGTTCACAATTGTATGTGTGATATAATTGGTGCCAATGTTCAGCGACTACTAGTACTAGTGCCTCATCGTTCGCCCCGTCCAGGAGTTTATTACTTCTTTAAACTGAAGCCGTATGGAGACCACAGAAAGCCACAGTAGATACACGTCCAATGTGCGGTGGCCTTAAGAGATCGGTCATGACATGCTTATGGCACTATTATATTAATGTCACATAGCAAGGTTCAGGTAAAGTGCTAGCTACTTTTGTGTATCACCAATTATTATATCTCAACAGGAGTTCGTTGAAATGATCCGAGAAGGTCAGGAAGCCTGGATTGGCCTGACGGATGAAGTAAACGAAAAGATCTGGAGGTGGGTGGACAGTTCAGCACTGAGGACCGTGTAAGATCACTGAACTAAACTGAACTTTAGTCATGCAGTCATTAACCCAGTCAGCTGCAGTGGATGATAAAGGGATAGAATGGACATTCTGTTTTTCTCTGCTTTCAGGTTCTGGTGTAGTGGGGAACCCAATGATGAACAGAACGCGGATTGTGTTGTAACTGGTTATACTCCACAACACAAACAATGCGGAATGAATAAAATCAGTGGAACGATCATTCATGCTCTAAGCAAATACGTTGGCTGTGTGAGAAGAACATTTCCTTTTAGAGAGTGTACAACTGCTTAATCTAATGTATCAGTTAAACACAGAATATTTCAGCTGTTTTAAATATGACTATCATGTGTTTCTATTGGCCTGTCTAACTCCTGTACTACCACTGAAGTGTTGATGTCTGGTGAGCACTGTGATCAATCATTCAGTCTTGTCCTTTCTCTCGAGCAACTTGATCCAACCAGCATATACTGTAATGCTATGCTACATGGTGGTGGTGAACTGTTTGTCTGTAATTCTTGGTTCTAAATAAACATAAACAGGACTTTACCTGACATGTTTTCTAGTGATTGGTTAGATATGCAGGTTTGAAAGAGCTTAACTTTACAATTAGAATCTCTAAATTGGCATGCTTATCAGTGCTTGGAATTTGGAGGAAAATACAGCTAAACATAGTGTAAATGAGGTTCTAGGGTTTAGATAGGCGCCACTTTGTTTAGGCAATTTGTAAACTATTTGGAGATTAGTTAACTAAGAGTAGACTAACTGGTCACAGTTAACTATGAAAGATAAATTCAAGATTAATCAATAGCAAGAATACAATAGCAAGCAAAACAGAAATTGTACTTTGCCAAGATGGTAACTGAGAGTACCAAGAGTAGGAAAGAATTGCCTGTTTGTAGGCTGTGTGTCACAAGTTTAACCACTGAAGGGAGCCTAAGGGCTCTGACCTGTAGTTTGCTACTTTAACACTAGATGGAGCCAGTGGCTCTAATCTATAGTGTACTAACTCAAGCAAGATGGTGCTAGGGGAGTAATTCCTATTTGGACCTTGAGGGTTGCTATTGCTAAATTTGGCCACCAGATGCCGCTAAAGTTTCACAAGAGGCATCCACAGGAGCACCTAAGATAGTACAGTTGATCTGTTTACCAACACTGGGAATTACAAGGGCTGGAAGCCTGAGACACAAAGCCTTTGTGGTGCTCTGCCACACAAGTTATCAGCACAAGAAGATACTTGTAACTTAGTTTTAGCACTCAACACAACATGCGCACAGGATTTGTGTAGTAATGCGCCCTGAATTTGCAGTTTAACATGGCGATACTGGATTCCACAGTATCACGTTTCAACAGACCAGTTATAAGCTATAAGCTTATAAATTTAATAATTATTCCTATTACTGAGGGCTCCAATCTGATCTTTAATCTCCGGAATTTCGTGGCAGACTAAGTTCACATATCGGGATGTAGTTAGTGATAACAGACATTTGCGCTATCAGACTACACCTAAGGCCTTGTTAATGCCTGTGACATGTTATGGATGCAATACTTCAAACATAAGCGTGATCTAAACAATGCGCAGTGGCATATAGTTGTAACTTCTTTGTTCAACGATATGAAGCTTTGTTTATAAATGTATGAACAGAATAACACTGGACATAAAATTACAGTAAATGTAAAAATTGTTCATGCCATTCATAGTCTTGCTATATTAAAGTGAAATGAACGGAGGGTGGATACCCTGGCCTACTGACGCTTAGTATGCTAGGCTAACCTTCACGCTAAGCATAGGAAGTAAAGTGTTTATGGATATGTTTAGCAGGAGGAAACCAAGCACAGAAGGCTAATAGGGTGACAGGAAGGGCAGCACATTAAGCTCACTCAGGAATGCTGGGTCTTGGCAGCAACAGGAGGCTAAATGCTTCACATAGGGGGATTTATGCACGGGGGGTGTACTACTTGTATCCTTAACTACAGGTCTTACCTTGTCCTATTCTTACCTCAAATTGCACTTCATCGCTCTCCTTCAACTTAAGCTATGCTCTGAACTCTATACATTGCTGTAATTTGTCTCTTCTTCTTCTCCTCTCTTTCGTTTCAAGGCCGCAGTGTGTGAAACACCATCTGAGTGGTGACTTAAAGTTGAGGTTTTGTAACATCGGCTGGTAGATGGGCGCAGTACATTTTACAAACCTAGCGCTCATTTCACCGTTGTTAAATTCGAGCCATGGATATATTCTAAGCCAGTCAGCCTGAAGCTTGCTGCTTCACCATGGTAACGTGACTGTGAACATTTCCTGTCTCAGGATTCATGTTGTTAATGTTGAGATCGCTAGCAATACTGTTTGAGCTAGTGCTTTTGGGTTCTGGTGTTTTTCTATGACCGGGTTCCACTTCAGATGATGTAGGTGTTGTAGCCAGCGGTACATGTTTGCACGGTACATGTTTGCACGGTACATGTTTTCCATTTTATTTAAAAGCAGTTGTACCATTGCAAAACATTCTATTTTTATAGTACAATTTGGTAATACTGTGAGGGTAACTGGTGAGAACCTTAGCCATGAGCTCAGGTTAGATAATTATCCACCCTCTCTGTGCTAAAAGAGTTCTACACTAATAACTCGCAGTACAGAAGCTGAAAGCTCAAAGCAAGAAAATGGCTGTATGAAATCTAAAGAAGGTATATGCCAGTAGACATCAACCTCAGATGTGCGTAGAGTATTTTAAATTCCATACAGTGAAATAATGAGTCAAGTACAAGCAAAAAAAATCTTGAGTAAAAGTCCAACAGTGACAAACAAATAAATATAAATATAAATAATAATAATTTTCCAAGAAAGAAAGAGGTATGCCTATTACAGTAGTGATAGTTCAGATTCTAAACATTTTAGTGAGGTCCATTTAACGCAGTTGCCCTGTTCAATTTTATCTAAATACTCTCTCATATGCCTCTTGGTTCTCACTGGTTACTGAAAAATCATACGTTAAATATATATTATGTAAGTGTGTTTCTAGCAAACTCCAGCAAACGGGAAGGCAGCACTGATTTCTTATTTGTGTTACACGGTACTTTGCCATTAATGGACTTGTCAACAGTGTACTGTCATGCCGGTTGTAGTACGTTATGAGTAGGTATATATGCGTATTACAACTTGAATTTCTCATGTAATCACTAATATTGCCAACTACAGAGTCTGTAACCTAAACTAGGCCGGTACTGGAATAAAACTAACCGTGCTGATTTAGCAGTTTGCAAAGAGTCCTGTGCTAGTTTCATGCTGCATATGATTCCTATTTGAGATGGTATGTTTTATAGTTAATGTGTATTCTGAAAACATTATGCTACACGTAAGTGTACATTGAAAACTTGTCTGTTCAAAATGAATCATGGACTGATTGCAGGTGCTTTATTTTTACTTTCTGAATTTGTCCGCCTATTTACTGCTGCTATCAATCCTATTGTTTTCCACTAAAGAAATCTTTCATCCTACTTACATGCCCCACTGCAGAGTCTTTTGATTCTTTGGGTGCAATGTTCTGTGTGTTCTTATTCATTGTACTTACATAATCCACTGCAGAGTTAGCTAATGCTTTGGCTGCAGCTTTTTGCATGTCCTCATTGATACTACTTACACATTCCACTGCAGTCAGTTGATTCTTCAGGTGCAGCGATCTGCATGTACCTCTTCATCCTATTGATATACCTCACTGAACTGGATTTTTTAGTTAATCCTTTGACTGCAGTTTTCCGTTTATGAATCCTACTTAAACACTGTATTACAGGGTTAGTTGATTCTTTGTCTGCAGTTCTCTGCAGGTCCTTCAGTTTCTGAGTCCACTCTGCTTTTCCAACTTGTTCAACTCAAGAACTCAGGAAGTCAAGGAACGGTGAAGGCAGAATCTGGTTTTAATGCAATCTCAGATAGTCTAATGATTGCCATATAAGCATCCTTCACAAAGCTCTGCTTCTCTTCATTCTCAGCTAATAGTGTTTTCAGCCTGATTTCTAGGTTTGTCATCATTTCCCTCATTTTCAGTGTTTTTTCAAACCTTGTGTCCAAGTGTTTAAATTTACTTTCATCATAAGCGGCTTCCTCTTCATTTGGAGTACTGTATTTCTTTCTTGATATGTGACTTTTTTTCTCTCTTTTTTAATACATATTTCTGTTGTGCCAGTTGTGCAAGAGATATTATATATATATAGAGAGAGTATATATGTATATATATACGATACTTCCTCTATCTGTCTTATGCCTGATCAGTTACCCATGGGGCTCCACATGGCAGTCAGCTGTCCTAAGTGGCAACTATGGGCTGTCACCGAATACAGTCAATGCCATTATAGCTTGCTGTCATCCAAGCCAAGGGTAGTTAATCCTGTAGGTGGATGGATGGATGGATGGATGGATAGACAAAGCAGCTACACTGTACATTCCAGGTAGTTGCACAGTAACTGCACAGTAAGTCCCCATTCCGGTACGTACCTGGCTGGAGGGCGCTCAACACCCATTCCTCGCTCTCACCGATCATAAGAACCTTGAATATCTCCATTCTGCCAAGCGTTTAAATTCATGTCAGGCCTGTTGTCGTTGTTTTTCTCTCGTTTTAATTTCCAATTTACTTATCATCCAGGATCACGTAACACCAACACTAACATACTGGTGGGAAAGTATGAGTTCCGATATTCATCATTTTATTTCTTCTTGTACAGTATGCTCCAAGTGCAAGACCCCACGCACGTTACTCACAGGCATGCGACCTGTTCCGTCATGCCCCTGGTCCCACATTGCCATTGATTTCGTCACTGACCTTCCCAATTCACAGGTCAACACAGTCATTCTCACCATCGTCGACTGATTCTCCCGTGGGCTCCGTTTCATTACATTCTCGCAGTTACCTACCGCTTTTCAGACCTCCAAATGTCCCTGAGGATGTAAAGTCTGACAGAGGCACCCAGTTTACCTCCCAGGCCTGGATGGCGTTTATGGCGAGATTGAGTATCTCTGTCAGCCTCACCTCAGGGTATCACCCACAGAGTAACGGTCAATGTGAAAGAAGGCGACACACCTTCATACATTCCTGTATCATCCTCTTGGATGAGGGACGCTATCTGACGCCTCGCCTCTGCCACCAGTTGCTGTTGAAAGTGCTCCTGTGTACACTGTGCATCGGCTCCTGGACTCCAGAAAGAGACTGGTTGACTGGGAAGGCTATGGGCCTGAGGAGTTGAGTCCCTGCAGCTGGTTTTCTTGACCCAGCTCTTCCCAAAGAGTTCCATCGCTGCCATCCATCCCGTCCCACTCCCAGGCCCAGGGGTCATCCTTAAACCCCTCACAAACACCCAGTCAGTGTGAGGTTTTGTCAACCTAGTTTGCATCATCGAGCGTTTCGTTCTTGCCCTTTTGTTTTTATCTCTGGTTCTGACCGTTTTTGTTCTTCGACTCTCTCTCTCTCTTGATTATCCCTTTGCTTTTCTCGCCTGGTTATTTGCCTCTCTGGTTCTCGACTGTCCTTAGCATTTCTCTACTACTCTCTTGGATTTGACAAACTCAGTCTGGACTGCCCGTTAAGAAATAACAAAAAAGGATTTATTAAAGGAAAAGAAGGTTTACAACATACAAAGGGGATAGAATATAGGAGCGCTACCCGTGTCCCTCCTGAACGAGATATACATATACTACCTAGATAGCTACTTGTGTGTGTGTGTGTGTGTGTGTGTGTGTGTGTGTGTGTGNTGTGAGCGAAGACAAGAGGAGACAGGGAGGCGAGTCTGTGTATCATATGTCACATGGCCCAGATGTCCAAAAAACAGAGCAACATGAGTTGTACAGAACACTTAATCACATTTAGAGAACACATTGACCTCTGATCTGCTTAATCATGCACAGCTCAGCAATAACTCTTTTACTACTCTTTAAAAACTACTTCTACAGCAATAACTTGTATATCTCTCACACCCCTCTGTACTTTCACTGGTCTGTCTGACTTCCTGGTTTTCAACCTCTGCCTGTCTCTCTATTGCGACCCTGCGTTACCCTTCTCTGTTATGTTTTCCTGGATTTTGGCTTCCTGGATTAACTGAAGATATGCCAAATAAACCTCTTTTGACTTTTAGCTCTGCGTATGTCGAGCCCAATTCTTTGTCCCTGACAAACTTCAGGAATCCTGTCCTTAAGAAATCTTGTTCTTTATTAGGTTTTACACTTCACTCCATATAAATGATTAGGCAAAATCACAACATGAATGGAAGGGTACAAATAGGCAATCAAATGGTAACCTGCCCGAGGACTTCAAGAGGGTATTATGGGCATATCCGGCCCATCGCACCTGCTCCACCCAAGAGGAGAGGCTGGCCAATGTCATGCAATGCAGTGTCCAACCCAGGTCCTTGTCCTTTTCAGTTTGGCCATTGGGCTCTGGGTAGAAGACAGTTGACAGACTCACGGTGGCTCCCATGACCCACCAGCAGAATGGCTTCCAAGACTTCCAGCCGAACTGGGGACAGAAGTCTTTTTATTGCTTGTGGTAGTTTGAGTAAGGACACAAAACTTGAGTGCCTTGGAGAAGTAATCTATGAGGACTTGGATGAAGGTGTTGCCCTTGGACAGAGGCAGACCTGTGACAAAATCCAAGGAAATACAGGACCATGGACAAGTGGGTAGAGGCAGCAGATGGAGGAGGGTAGGAGGCCATGAACAGGGCACTTTGATGCTAATGCACACCTAACAGGCAACAAAGGCATGGACATCTTTTAACATCCTATGCCCCCAGAAATGCCTGTGGAGGAACCCCAGGCTCCTAGTTATCCCTGGATGTCCTGTAGATGGGGAAGCATGACCCTCATTCAAGACCTGCTGGTGCTTTCCCGAGCGCACATATCTGGTTTGTGCCAAAGTACCTCCCTATTACCCAATTCAGGGGTGGCAGGATCTGGGCAGTAGGAATAATGGCCTCCGGTGAATGGTCAGACTCTGGAGATGCCCATTACCGATAGGGCATGCTCATTGGGCCTGGTCAGAGGTGAGCCACTTCACCTGCTGTATGTAGATTAGGTTCTTGTGGTCCGTCAAAACCACAAAAGGGTCTTTGTGTATATTCGATTTAGCATATTTGATATATTCGATTTATTCTTTGTCAGAAATGGTCGCCTGAAGTCTTCTTGGAAATGACTGTACGTACTTCCTTTTGTTACTGTCACCTTTGCCGGAAGGGGGTAGGTGCGGTTTTTGTTTGTGTACACCCTTTTTCTCCTGGTTTAGGTGTAGTTAGGGAGTTTGGTTATATATTTGTGGTTTATTTGCTTTTTGTTTGGTTAGGTCAGTTATAATTGGGTTTGAAGTTATTCATCATCCCTTAGACCAACCTGTAACAGCAGTTGCCAACTATTGTGGTAACTACATGTTTAATTGCATAACTGTTGCTTAAGTACTTTCTAACTTGATGATAATCAGTAATCAAGCATTCATTTAATAGTTCTTCAACAATTACTAATCATTAAAATGACCTGTAATTTTTCCAAAAGTGCGGTAATTTAGGAACCAATCATGGACTATTGTGGTAAAGTTTTTTGCAGGCTTCAGGTTTTCTGAAATAATTATGAACTAAGCAGCAAGTAAAGTGTTAGCGTCTTAATTCATAAATTACTCTGCACTACAATGCAGCACACATAGTGCATATACCCTGTATACCAGAAGTCACTGCTCCTGTATACCAGAAGTGCGGCTGCAGTGCATCCAAGTAAATGCACACATGATGTCTGTTGTTTAATCCTGTGCCATTAGTGGATAAGGTAGGTAACCCCCAACTGACGCCATATGGATTGGTAAATGCCATGTCAGTGTTTCAGTTCATCAGTGAAGTTCTTTGTGACACACTGTACTCTAACACTCTGGATGAACATTCATTTCTGGTTTCAGCTCCATAGTTGTCCCTGTTACTTCACTGTTGAAGGAAAAACCCAAAACCTTAAATGGAATGAGGCAGCCGATAAAGCATTCAAAGATCTCAGGTTCAGGCTCACTCCTGCTCCATCTTAAAACATCCTGATCCCATGTTACCATTACTCGTAGAAGTAGATGCATCTAAAACAGGAATATGAGCAGTTTTATTATAATGCTATGGGTGCCCCATAAAAACATGCCCTTTCTTTACTCTTGTAGACTCACTCCCACCAAGCAATACTATAATCTTAGTAACCATTCATTACCATAAAATGTGAGACACATATTAAATGAGATACATGGACAGTGTAGAATTTAACCATATTGTAAAGATTGAAGTGTGGCATTTTCTTACTGAAACAACCAGAAACTAGGAAAAGATATCATCTTCATGGCTGCATATGTTGCTCTAAAATCCTATTATTCACCTCTGCTTCAGTGATTAAGCTGTAGCCCGAATTCAGCTCACCATCCATTTTTCAGACCATCTAGATGAACTGGGCCCAGAGAACTTGGCGACGCTTCTGCCTAGAATTGTATATTTGTCACATACTTTACAGAAAACAGTCTCAAACAGATCTTTTTGTTGTTGTTTAACTTACTGAAAAATAAAATATGCCATAATTTGTACTTTTTTAAATATGTTAAATTTAGTAAATTATCAGTAATTGTGTATTAAAATATGTAGAAGTGTGTAAAGGATGTGTTATTTTATGTATGAAAATCATGAAGTGTCAGTTGACCAAGGTTGACAAAATTTGTAAAAAGGTGAACAACAGAGTTTTCAGTTAAAGAAGGTCCTGTAACATCAGATTTCTTGCCTAAAAAGATCACGAACAAACTAACATGAACAACACTGAATAGACAAAATTGACTGAATGCTGGCAACTTGTACCATTAAATGTGCAACCATCGACCCAGACAGCTAATACAATAAGACACACAACATACATTTTGATAAACTTTTTTATTTTGATTAAATTTATATGCACATTAAACTTGTATGGCCATTGACTGTTGTTTTCAAAATAAATAAATATATTTGCTGAAAAACCATTTTAGAATGTTTTGAAAAAGTTCTAATAACATATCCATACAAGATAAAATTCCTGTTTTTGGAAAAGGTAAATTAAATGAAATAAATACAATACATTGATATCAAGCTGTAGCCCGGATTCATCTGAACCTCCATCTGTCACACCATGTAGATGAACCTGGCCCAGAGAACTCTGCAACGCTTCTGCCTAGAACTGTATGGTTCCCCCTTTTAACCATGCAGCAACGTCTACAGCTTTGTTCTCTCTTACTTGTAATTATTGTCAATAGTGTACATAATCATGTTTGTTGACTTCATTTGTGATTAAGCATATGGTGTGCATAACAGTGGTTTGGTTGTTCTCCTTGGTTCCTGTTTTACACATCACATTTAAACCTTATGTTACTAACTCCAGTTAACTCCCAGGAAGTAAGTAAGTAAACTTTATTTGTATAGCACTTTTCAAAGGCAGAGCTACAAAGCGCATTAACTATGATCACAACTCAAGAGTAAAAGTGTTCTTTAGGTGTATAATAGGGATGTGTCTGATATTAAGGGGAAGATTATTCCATAATTTAAGAGCATGCACAGCAAAAGCACAGTCTCTCTTTTGTTTCCGAGGAGCTGTTTATTTGTGGATCTCTGTGGCCTAGTATTTGCATGCATTCAGGCTCTTCACTGTGTAAAGCCTTAAGTAAGAACTAGTACTTCAAAATCAATCCTGAATTTCCCTGGCTATCAGTGAAGAAAGGCTAGCACTGGGCTGATGTGCTCCCTACATCTAGTAATGGTTATTAGCCAAGCAGCTGCAGTTTGCACCACTTGAAGTCTTACCAAAGTGACTAAGGCAAGAATATAAGGCATTGCATTAGTCCAAACTGACCAAGCTTGTTAATGTGTACTGAAAACCAATTGAAGATCAAAAACAACATCCAGATTTCTAGGATTTTAGTTTTGATGTAAGTAAGGCAAGAGCAGCCTGCAAATCCCTAGGTTTAACTTAAAAAAAAGTTCATCCAGTCCTTGATAGAGTCAATGCACTCAGACTAGCTACTCTATTGAAGTCATTACGACTTAAAATGCCTAATTGAAACCCCAAGAGACAGCCTGTAAAGTGAAAATAAAATAGGGCCAAGAATGAAACCCTGAGGCACCCCACAAGGACAGCCTCAGACAACACTGTGTTTTCCATGGCCACAGAAACTTTTCTATTAGACAAGATAAAAACCAGTCTAACGCAGTCCCCGATACGCCATCCTACTGTTTTTCAAAATATCATGACCTAAAATTATCCAAATACCAAAAATGCTAATAGCCTCCAAAGCATGCACAGGTTGATCTAAAACCACTTTCTCTAAAACTTTTGAAACAAATGCAATTTTAGAGAAAGTGTGAACAAACATTAGGGCCAAGTTTCTTAAAACGAGAGGCAAAAGAAAGATTCACTACTGCTTGCAGATAAGGACTAACGGTTTCTAAAACCTCTTTAAGGAAATTGGGAGGAAGAGCATCATGAAGACTAAAAGAGGGCTGCGAATGCTGCACAGTCTCTGTTAACATCAACTCCTCCAGAGTAACTGGAGTAAACCGAGTCAAAATATATTTCCTCAGAAACTGTTCACACCCAATGTTAGAACCCAGGAAATACACACACACACACACACACACACACACACACACACATACATATATGCAATATAAAGACTGTATATAAGAGATTTGGGTTTTCCTACCAAAACATGAGCAAGAATGTTTTTTGTTTGTTTGTTTGTTTTTCCAGCATGAAACACAGAAAAATCCATACATAATAAGTATCACTATCAGGGGAGAGTTGAGAAGCCCATAGCCATCCAGTGAAATAACAAATCAAATAGAAGTAAAATAACCTGCAAAAACTAACAAAAACCTGATAAAATACTAAAGCTCTTCATTCAGAGGTGTGCCAATGACAAAGCAGTAGCAATGTTATCACTGGAGTATCATAATGAAGAAATAAATCTAAAATACAATCTGTATCCATTTCCTCACAACAATACTTACAAGTAATGAATCTGTATAATAAAAAAACAAATATTTTTGTAATGCTGAGCAAAATAACTGACTTCCAACATCACTTTATAAATCTTCTCTGACAGTCTACAAAGAGCCTGTCTAACAAGTATGCTAGCCCCAAGCTACATGTAATTTTTAAATAATGTATATTATGGAAATATTCTGCTAAGAGCTATTACATACTGAACACTGTTTTCTTCCTAAATTAATCGCAGACTGAAAACAGATGCTGCATTACTTGTATTCTGAATATGAACTCCTGTTATCATTACTGCAGTGTTAAAACTCAGTCCTGTTCCTTTCTTCTAAACAATCCCTTCACCCTCTTTAAATACCCCACTGCAGAGTTAGTAGATTCTTTAGCTGCAGTTCTGTGCAGGGCCTTCAGTTTCTGAGCCCACTCTGCTGTTCCAACTTCTTCAACTCGAGGAATCAGGAAGTCAAGGTACTGAATGGTGAAGGCAGAGTCTGGTTTTAATGCGATCTCAGACAGTTTTATGATTGCCACATAGGCATCTCTCACAGAGCTCCTCCTCTGTTCTTCATTCTCAGCCAGGAACGTTTTCAGACTGATTTCTAGCTTCTTCATCTCTTCATTCTTTTTCAGTGCTTCTTCACGCTCTCTTTTCACCTTTGTAAATGCACTTGTATCATAAGAGGCTTTTTCTTGATTTGTATTACTATATTTGTGTTTCAGTTCTTCAAATGTGACCGTATCCTGTCTCTCCTTTGTTACATATTTCCTGCCCTCTCTGACGTGTTTACTGTCAGGACAGCCACACACAGTGCAGCGCCTACGCTTCATAACTTTACACCGCTTAGCATTTATGGCAACCCAGCAGCCCTCATGGCAGTTCTCCTGACATTCATCACAAGAGGTTGCCTTTCGGTTCCGCCATGAAGCACCTGTAATGTTTACTTTCTCTTTGTAGACTGCTGTGACAGTGAAAGGAAACTTTTCATAATTTTCAATCTTCTCTTCATTCTGTTTCAGAGCATCCTGAACTTCAGTCAGTTCTTTCTGTTTCGCTTCGTTGAACATGATACGTTCCTTCAGACTCTCAACACAGGCCACAAGCTGCATGCGCTCCTCTAGAACACTTACAGTCAGAGTTACGCTTCTTCTCTGTCTGGATTTCAAGAATTCAAAAAATCGCTTCATACTTCTTTCTCCCATTTCCCAAGATGATTTGAAATTATGCTCATGTGTGTGTTTCTCAGACTGACGGTTGTTGAAAAGGAAGTGAACAGGTTCATTCTCATTATCGTAACAGCAGGGGACCTTTTCTTTCTTTATGGCTTCCAGAGCATTTGCTGGTGGTCCTCCATCTGAGTGTGTAATAAACAGCACTATATTGTCCTCTATGTCTTTACCAAATAAGGACAGAACTGATTCAAAGCTGTAGCACTGTCTGTCTGAGATTCTGTTCTGAGAAGCCTTCAGTACAAGACACACAGCGTCGAGATCCTTCACTCCAGTACTATGTAGAAATAAGTCATGTAGGTTTCGAGCAATGTCCACATCCTTATCTATTCCCCTGGTGTCTCCATAAACTGGAGTATCAGTGATGGTAAGAGAGGAGAGTCTCTCCTCAGACATGATCTCATAAACAGTGACTTCTGATGTTTTAGATTCTGTTTGATCTCTCTTTTCTTCCTCTGTGATCTCAAACCACACTTTATCCTCAAACTGCACCCCCAGAAAGTAGTTGACCATGGTGTTGATCAGGGTGGTCTTGC
>JAVGWN010000606.1:0-13960 GCA_034552555.1 Semaprochilodus insignis
AATAGCAAAGATACTCTCAATATCAAACCCCCGCTTGGCATGTGCTCAGTGTTAAATCTGACTTTCCGAGGCTATGAGACTACGATTCCTATGTGGTTCACCCAAAACAAACACAATTACCCCCAATACTGCACTTTAACCTCGTAGTGTTCCATGTCAAACCCAAAATGCTGTGCTTCAGAGTCTAAACGACACGCTGCCCTGTAAAATTGGGCAAGGATTATGCAAGGCGAAGATAATAGAAATGTACTGTTTGGCCTTCAAGCTGTTCTTCTGCCCGGAGAGGTGCTGACTACATGTCCTCCAAGTGCTAGAATCTACAGACAGATCTCAGATTCTGAACTTTTAAGGAGGAACTACTGTTTCACAAAGTGACTTTGGTACGTCACCACAGTGTGAACTAAAGGACCGCATATATGAGTCATCATCCATTCATTTCACATCTTTAAAGGAGCAATCTGTAAGATGATGCAACCTGTTCTGATTTCATGCTCAAACAATAGGGGGCAACATAACATGCACAGTCCCTCCTTCTCTCTCTTCAGTTCAGACCAGGCTAGAAGAAGCACTGCGAGTTCAACAACACCAATGTTAACTCCTGTTTTGCTGCTATTTATACTGCTTCTTTTGTTTACTGCTGAACGTTGTTTCTTGTTGAGAGTGGGCGCAGTGGACAAGAGCTTTAGCCATCATTGCGCATACTGTTCCTTTCATTGGCCACCTGTCCTTACCTTGGAGCAGTACCTACAACATGACTGATAAGAGGTTAGAATACGCCGTCAGGGCAGCAGCGCTACTTCTTCATCCTCTCATGTTGGACTGTTTTGATTTGCACTACAGCGACTTACTGTCACCTCTTCAGGTATAAAGTGGTATTATGAGATGGACAGGTCGGGGCTAGCTGGTTAGCATGCTAACTTCGCTAGATATCTCTGCAACACAAACAACTGTCTTAGATCATCATCACTTATGGGAAAACTGTTATCTCTTGACATTCTCTTGATCATTTAAGTTCCTTCTGGAATGTTTTAAACTCCAAATCTTACATATTGCACCTTTAAGATACTGAGTCCAATAGAATGCACTGCTTTTATCCTGTACTGACCCTTGTATTCATTGTATTCAGCTGCAAATCATGCCCTTAAGCCTGCTTTTGTCTTGGTGGAGACAAGCAACGAATCTGTGTGTGGAGGCACCGTGGTCAGCACCAAGATGAATGGTTTGTTCTCACGCGTCACATGTCCAGAAGGCCTGGTGTCACCCCAGCTCCACCCCTACTGAGAATATTGAAACTGCATGGGATGGATTATTGCAGGACACCATTAGGAACCTCTACAACTCCATGCCAAGACATCTGGCGTGTAGCGTTAGCAAACATGGCGGCCCAACACCATACTGAGAGACACTACTTCTGTATGTGTAGCTCAATAAATATTGATCATATCAGTCTAAATGTATCATCATTAATTGTTCCTGGTCTCCTTCATCTTCCTTCCCAATAGCACAGCAATCCCACACCTCCTTCTGGGTGCAGCTGTTCTATTGACAATGATGGTTCTAATGGGTCCTCATTTTCCTGATTTCCCCCCCCGCCCCCTTCAAACGAACCCATTGCTTTCACCTCAACCTTTCTATTCATTTTTTTAGTCGATTCGACTTTTCCCCTCCCCCAGCGTCCCTCGTTCAAGGTGATTGCTGATAGCCGGGATTGAGGGACTGTCAGTAAAAGAGAGAAAGTGCCCACTCACTCGTTTCTCATCCTGTCTTCAGCACTAAATCCTCCGCATGGACTGTTTTGAATATTTATGCGATGGGACACATGCTCAGATTTTGAGACCTATATTACAGCTGCATGGTGCTACGTACCAAAGACTGAACAGACTACACGTTTATGAAGTGAGCAACAGAACACGCCATATGTTTGTGTGAAGAGCCTTTAAAAAAGGTCAGAGATTACAGAAATACTCCAACAACGCCTGGGCTAAAACCATTCTCTCCTGGAACAGGCCTATGATTTATGCATTGCAGCAGAGTGAAATATAAGGTGCTCTGGCATAATTGATAACGGCACAGCAGTTCACAGTACTATAACAGTCAGGGCCCATAAATTGTAGAACTGTAAGCGTGTTGGAAGGGGGCTCCGCAGCATGACAGCCCTAATAAATATCCTAAAGGCAACGATTACTGAATTCTGAAAATGCTTCCACACTTTAGCGACGGGCAGCACGTCATATGGTTAAGATGAGTAAGATCAATGAACAATCCTGGAACTCATTGACAATCTACACAGCAACGACCTCAGTCAGACTCATGAAGGCTACACCTGTGCAGCCCCCCACCCATAGCATTCTGATAGCCAGGCGTATGTAATCTGTTATATTTTAACAACTTTAATATTTTATATTATTAGTAAACAAGAGCATGCTGGGCATACATGCTGGCGAGTAATACATGCCTTATTTGAATACCTAATTAAGGAAAAGGAGTACTGAGATTAATTTCATTTTAAATGAAAAGCAAAAGTATAAAAATATACCAAAACAAGCTGCTCTCTACCGCAAACAGGGTCGTTCATTCATTCATTCATCTTCCACTGCTGCATCCTTCTGGGTGGCAGGGGTTGCTCACTGGGCAGAAGGCAGGAAACACCCTGTACAGGTCGTCAGTCCGTCTCAGGGCAACAGGATCTTAAGATATCCCACAAGATGTGTACATGTGGGTTTGCCTATCTTACTCAATGGTCACATGTTTTTCGCTGTCTCTGTGAGTGCTTACTCTAGGTATGCTTTCATGAGTGTGTGGGCACGCTTGTTAAGGGCCCACCAACCATCGGAGCCAATATTTATCGTTTCTCTATAATTGGAATCGCTGTTTTGCCTTCCTTCCCTGCCAATAAAAAGGCTTTTACATGATGAACGTGCGCCTCTAACAAGCAACCATGACTCAAACACTTCCGGCTCAATGCTCCGCCCACGGCCTGGTCGAAAGAAGAATGACGTGTCTAGTACAACCAATCAACACATCTGTCTCAATATTCCGGCCACAGTTACTGGAAGGCTGGATTATGTGTCAAGTCAACTAATCAAAGTCTCTTCTTTGTCATGTTCTTGTGTTTGTGAAACAACTGGCACGGCAAAAAGCGAACTCATTTGCTAACAATTGCACTCACTGTCTCGCTCACTCGTGCTCCAGCAGCCTGGGAAGACGGCAGGTGTTTACATTTCAGTATCATAGTTTGAAGTTGACGCTGTTGTGATGCACATTCTAACTGTGCTCAGCATATTTAAGCTGTTTGCCCATCGGATGCTTTAATATGTGCCTCAGAGAAAACACAGCTGAAGATTAAGTTTGGGTATTCGGAAATGTCTGTGTACTAGATTGGGCCGACGTGTAATACGACATACTTATAAAGTTTCCATAATACACAATACGCTGCATTATATATACTTCCCAGAGTCTGAGCTGATATAAACTATAAATACAGTGATTCATATCTGACATTTCAAACACTGTGCCGCACTAAATCCAATTAAACAGAACTCAAACATAAGTACTGACGATATCCACAATATAGTCAGAAAGGCAAACACAACCTGTGAGATCATTTATCCCAATATAGATACAAAACCTCATACTGCCTGGGCCTACTGAGATAGAAAGTGATGCATATGTGTTTTACAGAGACATTACAGACACAGGGAACGACTGGATGAACCAGTCTTTAAAGTAACAGCCAAAACACTACTACCACTACTAATAAAATAATAATAATAATAATAATAGCTCAAAATAATCAAAGCCTGACTCACCAGATCTTAAATCTGATTACGTCCTTATCTATTTATTATTTACATCTTGTATTTCACATTGTAAATCGTATCGGTTCATGATGTTCACATTCACATGCTGTGTGGAAGTTCTACTCCCTATCATTTTTTTAATAACACCCTGTTTTATTTTAGTATCTCATTAAAACTGTTGCCATCCAAAGAAAAACATGTATCTACATCTCTCAATTTTCACTTTCATGCATCATTTGCTTTTATGCAACGCAGCAGCTGCCGTTTTTACACTGTGTGAAAATGTCATGGTGAATTTTCCTACAGAAATGGCCCAAATCTGCTTGGCAAAAAGAAGTCTGCTTCCATTGACTTACATTAGAATTAGATGAGGTTTGTGCCCTCTCCTCTAAAGTGGCCATTTTGGAGGTACTTGTTTTTCTTTGGACAGCAACAAAATTGTTTTTTTGTGGGAACTGTGTTACTGTGAAGTCACTAGGGGTTGTGCACCGACTCCGGAGTTGTTTCCAGTGCACACATAAAAAGGAAAGTTAGCGGACTGTGAGGAGAAATTCACAGAATTTGACATAAAGCGTATTGGATTTTAATCGTCCCCATTGCCTTTTGCTGAGATCTGTGTTCACTGGGGGGATGAGATGGAGGGGTGTTTTGGGCTCTGGCAGTAAACCTCCAAACCGGGGGGAGACAGCTTTTCCACCACAGTAGGAAAAAAAATCCATTAAGCTCTAAAGAACTAAAGGTCACACTATAGACTTCCAATTTATCAGCACCACATATCAGTTATCTGCCTTCTTGTTTATTAATAACTGGTTCTGGTCCTATCGGGTCGACCCCTAATGCTTGTGGATGCAAGGGTGTCTGTGTGTGTGTGCAAGATAAGGTGCATATACATGTGTTAGTGTGTGTGTGTGCAAGCAGGTGTGAGGACGCGTGCACACGTGCCATGCTTATCATTCAGGCCCAGCAGTGGCTTGTTGCAGTGATGTGCTCGCGTGCCAGAGCTGCAACCCCTTCACTTCCAAACAACGGCCCCACCGTTTCTGAAGAGCACACCGCATGCACACGCCCACGGAGCTGCGACTCATTCACCAGCACAGAAGCCCCTCTCATTCTGGCCTCACACACTTTCAAAGGAGCTACTCAGGCTTGGCTACGCATCTTTGGCCCTTCTTTCAGAACCGGACCCAGGCTACGGCCTTGTGAAGATCAGGCTATATACGGTACATACAACTTAGATACAGCACAGGTTCTATACTCCAAAGAAAAGAGCTTTCTTCAAGGGTTCTTTAGTCCAGACAGTGGTTCAGTACAACAGCATTAACGCCTGAAGAACCGTTTAGATGGTAAAATGGTTCTCCAAACGGAACATGTGTTGCATATGGTTCTATACACAATGCCTGGTCCAAAAAAGTGTTTCTGTTTGCATATAAATAAGTAAACACTTATATAATCACTGCAGCCCACTCTAAAGCAGTAATATAATCTCGGGGGGCTTCAGTTGGTCAGGTCGAGCGCTCAGCAACGTTATGTGGCAATACAATGAAGTCAGCTGACTTACTGAATGACCAGCTTATCCCATCTATGGATTATGACTTCCCTGACGCCCCCCCAAGCATATTCCAGGACAGTGCCAAGATTCCTCAGGCTCAGAATGTGTTCTTCACACATATGAACTGGCCACCACAGAGTGCTGGCTTCAACCCATCTGTGGGATCCCAGCTAGCAGGGAACGTTCCCAGAACAGTGGCTAATGTACCCACGAGTTCTAATAAAGCTTTAAAGAAAATGTTTTAGTCTGATGTTCAAAGAACGTTTTAAAGACGTTTACAGTTTCAGATAATGTTCCTATAAGGTTACATGTTAACTAAGACATAACGCTTTAACTGCAACGTTCAGAGGATGTTCTGAGGATGCTGTCAGGGCCTCAGAAAGAACCTTCCCAGCGCAACATTCAGGAAATGTTGTATGGATGTTACAGAGACCTGAGATGACAGAAAGTTTTAACTGCAACGTTCAGAGGATGTTTTGAGGATGCTGTCAGGACCACAGATTATGTTACATGAGAACTTAGGAAGAGCCTTCACAGGGCACCATTCGGAAAACATTTCATGGATGTTACTGAGAACTGAAATGACAGAACATTTTAACTGCAACATTTTAGAGGATGTTTTGAGGATGTTGTCAGCACCTCAGATTATGTTACATGGTAACCAAAGAAGAACATTCCCAGTGCAACATTCCGGAAATGTTTTATAGATGTTACTGAGAGCTGAAATGGAACAATTTAAGTGCAACGTTCAGAGAATGTTTTGAGGATGTTGTCAGCACCTCAGATTATGTTACATGCTAACCAAAGAAGAACATTCCGAGCGCAACATTCCGGAAATGTTTTATAGACATTTTGGAAACCAAAAGAAAACTTCCCCGCTGAAAACTTTAATGGAACATTGCATTGCATGTTCTCAGAACATTTTTAGAACCAATCATTTCTAGCTGGGAAGTAATGGAGAAGACTTGGCCCCTGTGGTCCGTGTGAGATCCCAACCAAAAATGAATGCAGCTCTGGATGGAAATGAACGTTGCTTAGATGTAGCTTAGGGGTCTCATGCACCCTGTAATCAAAGCTAATGGGGGTCAAAAGAATACTATTAGTGTGCGCAACTGGTTTTTTCGGCCAGGCAGCACAAAAACTTGGGTATAGCACCAAAAAGGGTTCTGATATTGTTGTGAGCTTGACACCAACAATCGTTTGGTTCTTCATAGAAATGTGCTAGATAAAACCATATGCAAGACACTGTCCATCAGTCTAAAGCACCATTTCACCATGCAAATGGTTCGACATAGAACCACCGACTTTACGAGGGACCCCTTGAAGAACCAGGCACGCGTTGCACACTTGAGAATGAAATGCTTTGTGCAAGGCGCCCTGTGCTGGGCACCGTTCAAGGGGCTGATCAATCATTAATGCCCCTTATTGCGAAGAAACAGGCTGATGGCTGAAGCCTCCGGAGTCTCGAGCTGGGCTCCGCTCCCGTTAACGCTCTGCGCGTGCATTATTCGACAGCAACAGCAGCAGTAACAGCGGCACTCCGTTCACCGTGATCTGTGGATGTGAAGGGCGAACGGGAGGGGGGCCGTGCATGTTCTAACGCCCCTCTTGGCACGTGCACGCGCTTATTCCCAACACAAATGCAGCCCCTATAAGACCTTCGGCCTATACGACGACACTGAGATCAAAACCCTCTTCCATTTCTAAGAGGGTGGGCTACAACAGAGACGAGGGGCGGGGCGTTACCTCCTCAGCCGTTGCCGTGGCAACCAACTTCGTGGCGATCTGGCCGCTGGCGATTTATCGCCCATTAATATCACCGTTGACCCCAAAAAGAAGCAATCTAGTTCACATTATTCTCTCGAGCACCCCAACATTTATACTAGAACCCAGCCCGAGGCTGAAACAAGCGGTTCTATTAACGCCGATTCCGATTCCGGTTTAACCGATTCCAAAGAACTGTTCGATTCATCGATTCACTGAGTCATATTTCTATTGGTTTATTCGTCAATGGGAAAAGCAGTCGTGCTCAAATCATGCATGAAGAGGGGAAATTGATCTACAGCGTTGAGATATTGCAGCAAGTGTTTAACAAAACGTCAATGAGATTCAGTGAGTCGGAACTATTCGCGCTTTTAATCGACTCACTGGGAATCGATTCAAAAGAACGACTCCTCAGATCTGACGCCCTCGTCGGATATAAAAAAACCCGCCGATTCGTGAAAGTCGAGTCCACGACAAACAATAATTCCCACTTCAACAACATCTAAAACCCTCCTCCAGATATTCCAGGGCGCAAACCCTCCGAAGGCAGCGCCGCCATTTTGAATGAATAACGAATCCGCTCCGATTCACACACACGCGCCGGTTTTCCTGTCTTTGCGGGGAGAATTCCTTGCCTCCAGCTTCCACTACCCTTCACTGTCATCCCAAGGAACAACGAGGAAATCTCCCTGCTTGCTTAGCTTACAGTACCCGCCAACAAAGTGGTCTTTTTTGGGGGTTTCTGTAGATGCCTGGTCCTTACGAATGAGGTAAACAAACCCAAACAACACCGCCCATTAAAGCACTAAAGAGGACTGACTCAGTGAGGACTTACAGCAGTTGGTGATGGCGAAGCTGTTGGCCACCTCCAGGTTGTCGATGTGAGGCGTGAGGCGGAACTCGGGGGTGCCAAACTGAAACATCCCGACCCGAAAGGCGCTGTACTCCTGGTCTGCTCCCCGGGGGAAGAGCCCGCCTAAGCAAGAAGAGGAACCGTTATTCAGTCTTTTAGTACCTCAGAAACGGGCTCGAACACGATTGTTAACGGAACAGAATGAATTAAATAAGAGCTAGCTAGCTAAAGCGGCCTGAAAAGTGTGTTTTATTCAGGTGAAAACCATTTAGTTGCACGTTTTCCCGACTTAATTTTATTTTAAAACACATTTTTTTAGCATTATAGCTAATTCAGTCAATTTCCAACCGTCAAAGTCTGCGTCTTGTACGAACTCCTCGTTCCACCTTAAAAGCTGCAGCAGTTACATTCAGGCGCCTCAGGCAACTGAATGTAACTGCTGCAGCATTTAAGGTGGAACGGGGAATTTGAACAAGGTACTGTCGAACAGCACAGCAGCTCCAGCCTCCAGTGTTTTGAACGTCTGCCGCTCGAAGATGGAGGTCTCTCCGCGGGTCATTCGGGCTCTGCTCACCGATCTGGACGCTGGGTGATCCGCCGAGGGCCAGTCCCCATAAAGCAGGCAGGAGGAAGCCGGAGAGATTCATCATCTTCTGTTTTTCCACATCCACCGAGCCGCTCACAGAACAGCGAGAGCCTCACCGCCTCCGCTCATCGCACGTCGCGCACATAGAAAACATGAGAAAAAGAAAAAACAAAAGAAAGAAAGAAGAAAAGAAAAAACCCGGGAAGAAACCGACGGTTCTCTCCTTCTCTCTCGCGAGGACAGCGACGGTTGGTTAGCTAGCACCGAAGAGGAGACAGAGCGAGAGAGAGAGAGAGAGAAAGAGAGAGAGGGGGCGCGCGGTGATGCGGGGCTGCTCGCGCACCTCCTCCTCCTCTGCGGCTCAGTACCGCGAGGAGCCTGTAAGAGCGGACGCGCGGAGAATACTGATGGAGCCGGAAAGAGGCGAGCGGAGCCGAAGAGCGCTCTAGAACGATTAGCTAGTGCGCATGGTGGGATGCGCAGAAAACTACGCTGTGGCCGAGTTCTAGAATTGTGGGCTACTTGTAATCTAGAATGCAGATTTAGAATTCTATGGTAACGTGTTCTAAAACACAAGTACGGTATAGGTACTCGTGTTCTAGATAACATGCCGACTATGAGATCTGGATTACAAGTGGTGATTAGTAGGTTGCTTGTGATCTAGAATGCAGATCTGTCTGTTCCACAAAGTAGAATTCTGTAGCAAAGCATTCTAGAACACAAGCATGGTACAGATACTCGTGTTCTAGATAACAAGCTGACTATGAAATCTGAATTACAAGTGCTGATTAGTAGGTTGCTTGTGATCTAGATTGCAGATTTTTCTGTTCGAAAGAGTAGAATTCTGTAGCAAAGTGTTCTAGAACACGCATGGTACAGTTACTTATGTTCTAGATAACATGCTGGCTAGGAGTTCTGGAGCACAAGGACTGATTAGTAGGTTGCTTGTAATCTAGAATGCCAATCTCTCTGTGCCACAAAGTAGAATTCTGTAGCAAAGTATTCTAGAACACAAGCATGGCACAGGTATTTGTGTACTAGATAACATGTTGACTAGGTGTTCTGGATCACACATGCTGATTACTAGGTTGCTTGTGATCTAGAATGCAGATCTCTCTGTTCCACAAAACAGAATTCTGTAGCAAAGTGCTCTAGAATACAAGCATGGGACAGGTACTTATGTACTAGATAACAGACTGGCTAGGTGTTTAGGATCACAAGTGCTCCTTAGTAGGTTGCTTGTGATCTAAAATGCTGATCTCTCTGTTCCAGAAAGCAGAATTCTGTAGGACAAGTCACTAGTGGTAGGTTCTAGAATGCAGAATTCTGCCCACTCTACTCTCATCTCTTTAAAAAGATGGTTCTTTAGTAAAGGGAATGGTTCCATCTAAAACCATGAGTTCTAAATAGATCCATTCCATGCTTGGTGCGTTCCATGTTGATGCTGTGTGTGGTCCTACAGTGTATAAAACCTTTTTGATAATTGTTCTATATGGCACCAAAAAGGGTTCTTCTGTCGTGACAAACTTAACATCGTAACAATAGCAGAACCATATACAACACATTCTCCATCAATCTGAAGAATCATTTCGACAAGCCAAGAAAATGGTTCTATTCAGAACTCAGGGTTCAAAATAGAACCATTCATTCTGCAAGCGTTCATATTACATCTGCACAGCAGTAAGCTCAACTCAGAACAGCTCATACAAACAGCACCACACTGTGGATCACCGGCTAAAGCCCGGCACGTCCTTCAGGAACCTTTAGTTAATTCCCCAAAAATCAGTATTCCCAAAACCCTCCAACAGGAACGTGTAGAATACGCTGAATTACACACACTGCCTGGGAGTTCTACAATGCAAGAACACCTTTATAGGTTTCTTGTGCTCTACAAAGTGAAATCCTGTGCACTAGCTAAGAACACAGGTACCCATTAGTAGGCATGTTCTACAATGTTGACTTTTGTGTACTAGCTATGTGTTCCAAAGCACAGGTACACATATTGGGACGCTGCCATAGTTAACTCTAATCAAGACACTCAGTCGTGGACGGATGTGCCGTATCCTGTCTTCTGTTTGGGTTCTCAGGATTCTGAGTGGCAGCTTCATGATTCCTTTGATTGTGTCCATCCATCTTGTTGTTGGTCGTCCTCTTCCTCTCTTACCTTCAGGTCTTCCAAGTATCTATCTATTCCCCCTCAGTAAAGAACCGCTGAGAGAACCACAGCCTGGACATACATGCATATAGTAGTCAGACAGACGGACAGATGGACAGACAGACAAACAGACAGGTAGGTAGATAGATATATAGACATGCAGACATAGATGGATGGATGGATGGATAGACAGACATGCAGACAGACAGACAGACAGACAGATAGGTAGACAGACATACATACATGCATGCATACATAGATAGATAGATAGATAGATAGATAGATAGATAGATAGACAGACATGCAGACATAGATAGATAGATAGACAGACATGCAGACATAGATAGATAGATAGATAGGTAGACAGACAGACAGACATGCAGACAGATAGATAGATAGATAGACAGACAGACAGACAGACATGCAGACATAGAGAGAGAGAGACAGACATGCAGATATACAGATACACAGATAGGTAGATAGACAGACAGACATGCAGACATAGATATACAGACAGATAGATAGACAGACATGCAGACATAGAGAGAGAGAGAGATAGATAGACAGACAGACATGCAGATATACAGACACACAGATAGATAGGTAGATAGACAGACAGACATGCAGATAGATAGATAGATAGACAGACACACAGATAGATAGATAGACACACAGATAGGTAGATAGACAGACAGACAGACATGCAGACATATAGACAGATAGATAGATAAATAAACAGATAGACAGACAGACAGACAGATAGATAGATAGACAGGCAGACATAGGGAGAGAGAGATAGAGAGATAGAGTGGATGGATGGATGGACTGTGTAGTCCTGCTTTGTGACCCCCCCCAAACTCTCCCCCACCAAGACAGAGGGCTGAAACACTACACTACACACTGAACTGCTGGAGTACGTCTGTATTGACGGGGGAGTCAGTTAACATTTAGAGCTGTGACTGTTGATCAGATTCCTGATGATCAGATTCCTGAACTGGGGCTATGTAGATTCTGATTCTGATTCTAGTATGTTCTGTTTATGATGGTGCATTTTATATCAGGATACCATATCATGCTCTGAATAGTGATCTCACCTACATCTCAACTTACAGATACACACACATATATATGACATCCATTAACATATATGAGCTTCCTTTATATACAGCTCCAAGGTTTGACCTATGTTCAGTATATGATACATACATATATGTCCACTACAAATATGACCATATAGTTTGAATATATGTCTAACTCTTTGTGATATATGTGCATGTATGCTTTTCCTTTTTCAGTGCGAGGAAAACTTCATATCCCGTAATTCCCTAGGCCCAACCTCACTGATCATCTGCTGAAACCGAGTAGTACTAAAGTGGTCCAACAGAGGGCGCCAGATCCTAATTATTATGGAATGGCCCTGGTGGAAGATGCTGGTCTCAGGTCAGTTTAAGGGGCACCAGAAAAACTCCACCAGCACAGTTTACCTAGAGGAATAGATGAATATGTACATCATATACACACTAACCCCACATACTGGACACGTACACAAGCCTGCACAGAGAATCAGATACAGCACTGTCCATAATAAGCGAAGGGGAACTCCACCAGTATTTCAAAAGTTCCACATAATAAAGAGTTAAGATGTAAACAAACAATACAGGCATCCCGGTCACCAGCAAAACCAGTACATGTTGTGTTTGGGAGGCTGGTATGCTGGCCACCAGCAAAACCAGTACATGTTGTGTTTGGGATGCTGGCCACCAGCAAAACCAGTACATGTTGTGTTTGGGATGCTGGTATGCTGGCCACCAGCAAAACCAGTACATGTTGTGTTTGGGATGCTGGTATGATGGTCACCAGCAAAACCAGTACATGTTGTGTTTGGGATGCTGGTATGCTGGTCACCAGCAAAACCAGTACATGTTGTGTTTGGGATGGTGGTATGATGGTCACCAGCAATGGATGTTAACGTACTGGTCACCAGCAAAATCAGCATGCTATGTGCTGCTAACACTTCACTTAAAGGGTGCCCACTTAACACATTCATATTATCTTACATAACACTGTCTGATCCACTCACATCAGCTCAACACACACTAACACACCACCACCACATCAGTGTCACTGCAGTGCTGTGAATGATCCACCACCCACATAATACCTGCTCTGTGGTGGTCCTGTGGGGGTCTTGACCATTAAAGAACGGGGTAATAAAGTTCACAGACAAACAGATGGACTACAGTCTGTACCTGTAGAACTACAGAGTGCATATATATGGTCAGTGGAGCTGATAGAAAGGAGAATAAGTGTAAAAACAAAGAGGTGGTTTTAATGTTATGGCTGATCAGTGTATAAATATGTAAATCATATTATATTCATTCAATATAAATTTTATGATAAATAGCACATAAACCAGTGACGTGTGACAACAAACCGTTCATCTCGGTGCTGACCACGGTGCCTCCACACACGGATTTGTTGGTCACTCCATGACAGTCTGGCACGACACCATTGCAGTCTTCGGTGATGTTGACGTGGTATTAAGGACAGTCATCGTAACGGTCTGCATGCATGTAGTCCTGCGTGGTGCAGCCGTCTGCCAATGGTGCTGGCACTAACAGGATGACTCATGGAGGACATCACCGCTCGCTGAATATCTGCAATCGTGGCTGTTGGGTCAGTCAGGTCCAGCGATAAGGCCCCTCCTTGCTTACGTCACATGTGTGGCCGGGCGTGGAACTTGAATCATTTAAATCCAGCACTGTGGATTCTGCTGCGTAAGGAATATGTTTAGGACGTTCCTCACAGTGAATCAGACGAATGGTGCATTCTTTAAGGGAATTCTTCATTCAGAGGAACGGGAAGAAGGGGGTCACCAATGTATCAATTTCACCCGCTATCCGAAACGAAGCTCTGGATATCTTTTTAATATCGTCGCTGTCCAAAGAAAAACATGTCAATTTTGATGATGTTGATTTTTCTACAACATTTGAACACAGCAGTGGCCCTTTACACTGGGTGGCACTGCAGTGCTGAGAATGATCCACCACCTACATAATACCGGCTCTGTGGTGGTCCTGTGGTGGTCCTAACCATTGAAGAACAGGGCAATAAAGTATACAGAGAAACAGATGGACTACAGTTGATATAATGGAGTGCAAATAGGTGTTCCTAATTAGGCGCTCAGGGAGTGCATGGCTGTATTCGAAATGGCACACTACTATACTGAACACTGCATACTACAGTAGTATGT
>JAVGWN010000607.1:0-13576 GCA_034552555.1 Semaprochilodus insignis
TCCTACATGAGGTGGTTCTGAATACGCTGCCTGATGTCTGAGACGCTGTTTATGATAGTGTGGAGAAGATTTCAGCCTTAAACTCCATTCATGGTGGAGGGATACATGCTGCAGGGCGCTGTGAGGTAAAATAGTCCCCCAAAGAAACTTAGTATTTCCAGGTTTTCCAGATTTTCCATCATCAGCATTCCATATAACACTCAGAAGACACGTGTAAGTTCACTGGTGGTTAGTAAATACAGTGTCTATATGTGTGTTGTAGACGTGGAGACCTCTGGTTCCCCTCACCATCACTGTTATTAGTTAATCCAGTCAGAATTCTTTGATTTTGGTTGTGTAGGTGAGTGTTTCACGCCATGTTGTTCTGTCAGTGTGCCTGGAAAAGGAAGATCCATAGTAGGAATTCTAATTTGGAGACTTTCTCCCAGGCGCTCTCAATGAGCAACTACATAAAAACTGTCTCCATCACGTTTTATTATCTCAGTCTTTCGGCCGATTGTCGTTCTCCGCCACTGTGTTTTACCGTGAAGTGTGATGAATGTGCAGATGACTGTTGCTGGCTGCTTCCACACCAACTTGCTGAGTTAATGCCCTCAGAAGAAGACAAATTGCAAATGACAGAAGATTACAAATGCTCCTACTCCTTCAGCTCAAACCTGGAGGCTCCACCGCCGTGCCTCCCCCACGCGCTCTCCCAGGACCAGACCAGAGGATCAAACGGCAAGCTAAAGCAGGCTTTTGGACATTCCCTTTGTACTATACGTTTCCCACTTCCTCATCCGTGTGCGATCCAAACACCTTATCAATATGCCTGCAGCGAGTCGGATCCTATTCATCGCTTTCAGCAGCCAAGAACTGGCAGGAGTTATGATGAGCCATGGCGACTGTGGCCCAGGAAGTCTCCAACAAAGGCTTGAATGAAAGGCTGAGCCCCGGCCTAAGTGTTATATTGCTAACCTGTAACTTCCCATGCCGGCTGAGCTACGGCATGTCCCTACAGATCTGCAATCCTGAGACCCTACTAGCGGGTAATCACATAGTCTCATTACTGTACTGGCTTATTCCTCTCCATCGTCTGCACCACTTCCTGCCATTATACGCTCTCAATACCGAGAACATTGGCTCCTGAAGACGTAATTCGGCCTTCCTTCAATCTGCCCCCACAACGCTTCTCAACGGGGCGCGTGATTCACAACTTCACTCCTGTTTTCGTCCACCATGACACATATGACAATATGCTTTAATGTAAAGTCCAACCAACAGATGCCAAAGCAGCAGGCTGAGACGAAAGCAGGAGTCCAATTTTCTGTAATCTTCCAGACGCTTCTACCAAAGGGCTCCGTGATTTGGCTAAAAGGAGGAAAAAGGCGTTTAAGAGACGTCCAGGACTGACCATTAAGGCCCGCAGAAAGTCTCAGCCTCGGGATTCTGGCTCTAATGGCAGATTTCACGTAGGGCTTTGTCCGGGCTCAATCGAGGCAGACTCTGAATGCTTCCCTATGTGATCTGTAATTGCAGAAAAACCTAGAAATGGAGCGATAATAAGCAGCGTGCAAACATATCGAGGCTGTTGCACTTGAAAGGACACGGAAGAAAGCGGCCACAATGAAATGTCAGCTTGTTCTGTGTCAGCGCCCTGCCAAGAGCTACATCAGGAACGGCCCCCGCGTAGGACTTTATTGGCTGTTGCTATAATGGATAGCGGCGTATAAAGACGATTACTGTGTGATGACAGCCACGGTGGGCTGTTATAATGCTTTATGACAGTCTATAATCAGTTGACTCATCTATGGCCTCACAGCGTCGCTGGAAAGGCCAGTAAAAGCCCTTAAAAGTAGTTATTACTTTCATTATGCTATACTGTTATTTAGTAACACTGTAATTACATATACAATTACAATGTAATAACTGAAATTACACGTTACGCATTGAGAGATTTTGAGATGTTCCTGTTTGTCGATGGTCAGATCTCCTTTAGAGAGATTTTGACTGGACATTAAATAACCCCACATACAAGTGTGCCCGTGCTTGCACGCTAGCCGTTGCCCGCTAAACACTCATTCTCTTGTAACACCATGACTCCCGTCTTTCTTACGGGGGAACTTCGCCTGCTCGTTTCAATCTACTCTTAGTGTCTCTTTCTGTGTCTTCTGGTATCAGACCGAGAAACAAAGTCAATAATTAATGCAAGCCAAGTCTGAGTCAAGTCTGGTTTAAAAAGGACCTGCACAAAATCAATTACGCTACACTGTCTAGGCTCCCTCCGCACTCCGAACAGAGAGAGAGAGATAATCAGGACATCAGAGGAAAGATAAGGAGAGATTGCAAGCTGGATGTCTGGAAGCTCTTCTTTGATCCCGAGATTATGGCTGCATCTCAGTTGTGTACTACACACTTACACTATACAGTATATACTCAGTGCTAGTCCTAATAGGCTAGCACACACAGTATTAGCACACTACTCTAGCTATATTTGAAATGGTACACCACTACACTACACACTGCACACTACAGTAGTATGTACTGCACACTGTACACGCCCCCTGTGTGTAGTATACAGTGCAGTAACACGTTCTGACCTACAGTGTGGTATACTAATACAGTCACATGACCAGTTACCTCACATTTACCTCAGAGCTGTTATTACTGTATCCACTGTTTAGAGCTAGCTGCTGCTAACGCTGCTCAGTTCACCTGAAATACGTTTAGCCTAGCTGTTAGCTACCCTCGGCTATTTCACTCTAAAACTGATCCTCTAAAGCGAGTTCATCTTTTATTAATCTTCAGACCTGAATATTTTAACTTTCTGAGGCTCATTCTGATGAACACACACCCCACTACAATCACTACACCCACATTTACACTCGGAGTGGGCTGCGTTTAGCTCCCCAGTGTTACCCGCCGCCATTTTCTCTGGCTGAAGCAGGCTGAGAGCTGGTGAGGCCGCAGTGCATGATGGGATGCAGTACACCATGAAGATAGCTCCACCTGTACACTAGAACATCTGACTGGAGTAGAACACCATCCGGGTATCTCCAGTACACCATGAAGATAGGTCCGCCTGTATACTAGAACCTCTGACTGGAGTAGAACACCATCCGGGTATCTCCAGTACACCATGAAGATAGGTCCGCCTGTATACTAGAACCTCTGACTGGAGTAGAACACCATCCGGGTATCTCCAGTACACCATGAAGATAGCTCCCCCTGTACACTAGAACATCTGACTGGAGTAGAACACCATCCAGGTATCTCCAGTACACCATGAAGATAGCTCCCCCTGTACACTAGAACATCTGACTGGAGTAGAACACCATTTCAGTTTGGACCATACATGCCAAAGCCACCTCTACTATAGTGCTCATTCCTGCTAGCGCCCTGCTAGGATTTTAGTGTGTTAGTACCAAGCTGATGCTTATGAATCCAAGAACTGACTCCAAATACAGCATCCCAAACGTCTGCACGGGTGTGTAGGTTCCGTATATCTCTATCTGTGGTTAGATTTGAAGGAAATAAGGGCCACCAGGCCACTATGTCTTACCCAGAATGCTTCACTCGCTCACCAAGGGCAATGCTGTAGGGCGCACCAACCTCTCCAACTAGAAGTAGAGCTGGGAGAACTTTCAACTAGAGCAGCTAGAGGATCCTGTGTCCTATATCCCCTCCCCGGTGCGGCGCTGATGCGTTCTCACTGTAACCTTATGTGACTCCTTTGTTTCTCGCTCGGCATGCAGTGTTCACTCTGTATGCAAAACTGTACAGCTTTCAGACGCAGCTGAAGAGCGCTCACTCTCAACTTGCCTGCCTTAGTTTGGCTGTTTGTTTGCTGTGAAAATACTTCACAGGCTGAACTTGTACGAAAAAAGTGCTGCAGATTCTAAAAACGGCCACATCTTCTCCACGAGCTCCGGAGCAGGAGAAGAGCACTTGAGGAAAGATGGATCGCTGACATGATCAGCCTTAAATCCTGATGCTTACCGTGAACATCAGAGCCTTCAGGCCTTCAGTTCCAGTGTCTTTATTCGATCACTGCTATAGTCATGCTTATGTCTGCTAGAGCCCTTATGGGGTTTCCAGCGGTGTGTTAGCATAGGTGCACATGAACATTCCTCCATCCTGCGTCAGGACCACACGCACGCAGACCGTTACCACGACTGTCCTTAACACCACGTCACCGTCACCAAAGACTGCAATGGTGTCGTGCCAGACTGTCATGGAGTGACTCAGAACGGCAGCGGGTCATCTTCAGTGACGAGTCCCGCTTTTGTCTTGGTGGAGACGACCAACGAATCCGTGTGTGGAGGCACCGTGGTCAGCGCCAAGATGAACGGTTTGTTGTCACGCGTCACACGTCCAGATAGCCTGGTGTCACTCCACCTCCACCCCTACCGCACCATCTGCAGGAACTGTGTGAGGATATTCAAGCTGCATGGGATGGATTATCACAGGACACCATTAGGAACCTCTACAGCTCCATGCCGAGACGTCTGGCATGTTGGGTTAGCAAACACGGCGGCCCGACGGCATACTGAGAGACACTACTTCTGTATGTGCGTTATGTAAAAACACTAGTAAACATTAATAACCACAGCGGTTCCTTTAAGGAGGAGCAGAGCCAGAAAAAGTAGGAGACCTGGTGAAAGGAGCTCTTCACAGCACAGTGCAAGACGGAGAGAAACCTAAAGTGTTGCTGCACTGATAGCGGAGCCGCTATAACTCCGATAGCATCTCTAATATTTGATAAGGAGCCACTCTGTTCACCGTCAACACCTACAGTAGCAGAGTAAACACAGCACGCCACAATCTCCCAAACGAGATGTCTGACGTTCCAGATGATTCCAGGTTTCGGCTTAATGTCACAAGCGTCTTTCTGCATTCCTCTGGTTTGTCTCCTTTTTCCTCATCCAGAAAAAAAGATCCACTCGGAGTTTTATCAGTCCGCGAACATTCACCAAACCATGACGAGCCTTCCGCTGCACAAATCTGATTCACAGTGGGGTCCAAACGCCTCGGAAGAGTCACCCAGCACTATCAGCAGCACAGCCATCTGAGTTCATTCATCCATCACCAACACTGTTCCTTCATCCCTTCATCCCCTTTATCCATCACCAACATTGTTCCTTCATCCCTTCATTCCTTTATCATCACCAACATTGTTCCTTCATCCCTTCATTCCTTTATCCATCACCAACACTGTTCCTTCACCCCTTCATTCCTTTATCATCACCGACACTGTTCCTTCATCCCTTCATTCCTTTATCATCACCAACACTGTTCCTTCATTCCTTTATCCATCACCAACATTGTTCCTTCATTCCTTTATCCATCACCAACACTGTGCCTTCATCCCTTCATTCCCTTATCATTCACCAACACTGTTCCTTCATCCCTTCATTCCCTTTATCCATCACCAACACTGTTCCTTCATCCCTTCATTCCTTTATCCATCACCAACACTGTTCCTTCACCCCTTCATCCCCTTTATCCATCACCAACATTGTTCCTTCATTCCTTTATCCATCACCAACACTGCTCCTTCATCCCTTCATTCCCTTATCCATCACCAACACTGTTCCTTCATCCCTTCATTCCCTTATCCATCACCAACACTGTTCCTTCATCCCTTCATTCCTTCATCCATCACCAACACTGTTCCTTCATCCCTTCATTCCTTTATCCATCATCACCAACACTGTTCCTTCATCCCTTCATTCCTTTATCATCACCGACACTGTTCCTTCATCCCTTCATTCCTTTATCATTGTTCCAGCTGTTTCTGCCGACTGCAGATCCATGTAAGGCTGCAATCAGCTTCCTATTATCCAGCTTCTTGATTGAACATTCCGAGTCCACCTTAAACCTGAACAGAAAGCTGGTGAATAGGAAGCTCCCACCCTATATGGACTGTATGGACTGGGAAGTGAAATGCAGGCACTGTTTACATACTGCACCAAAATCATACTTCAATCCAGCAAGGAGGAAAATCCGGTTTTCCGTGATCTGGGCCAGCTCAGAAGTCCTGTGGTTAAACAGGCATCACTCATTAGTGTGGTACCGCTCAAACTCTCCTCTCTTATAGAGCCAAACTGGAGCAAGGTTTCATGACGTGCCGGTATCACCTGAATATCAAGGTCAGTCTGGCAGCAGCAAAGCTGTTACATTGAGCCTTCGCTTCACATGCGATGATGAGCATGCTGGCACCGCCGCAGCGTGAAGGCGCCAAGAGCAGCATCTATTTGGAAATGCATTTGATTCCATAAAAAATGATCAGTATCAAACCGGGATAACAGCGGTGACAGGGTAAGCCGCCCACCTTCCACGTACACGGTGAAAGACAACCTTTATTTACCGGAATATGATTTCTTTCCTCTACTGGAGTGAACTGATCTCAGTGTGACCTGCGGAATATATTAGTGACCATTCGTTCATTATCCATCGGGTGGTAGTAACTTCAGGCTCCTGTAGATGGCGCTGCATGAGGATGACGGGGCTATAAATCCCTGCGGGGTGTGAGTGACGGGATCCATAGATTGGGAAGAGGTGGTACGGTGCAGGGAATGTCTCGTTCCATGTGTGGAAAATGGCTCCAGAGCAGATGTTAATGGTTGGCTAAAAGGAGTGACTGCATTTGGGCGTGCCAAAGACCATAGTGTGAAGGAAGTAGCTGAATCTGCAGGTGTTCTCCTCGGAATTGTGCCAGGGAAGGCATCCACCGAATCTGGACCAGCTGACCAATTCTTTGATGTAAGAGTGTCTGAACATTGAAACTTGTCCAGTACATGCCAAATCCAGTCACAGCTGTTTTTGGTGCTGGTGGACGAATTACACTGTTAAGCATGGCTTAGTCACAGGAACTCGTTTCTTGTTTGATCCAAGTACATGTGATGTTGAGGTCCGGACAGTCCGTTGCTCTGATATAGGGATGCAACAATCCATAGATCCATATCAATGGATTCGCCAAAATTGCTCAAGTATCAATGTTGTGACGCATAGACATTGATGCACATGGACAACACCTCATTCCAACGTTATCCAGATGGTTCCTCTCTGTATGCTTCCAAGCTACAGCAGTTCAGACCAGATATCCAGAACCAGATATCCAGAACCACTGCACTACATTCCACACGCACGTCGCGAGCCGAATATAATATAAACCTAATATAAACGATTGATGATATAAGAAGATAAAGAGAGACTCACAGTACAAACCCGACCTGCTGCTGTGGCCATCTCTGGCTTTCTCACCACGTGACGACGCTGTGGTGGTGAATACTAACCGGGAGCTGTCCGTGGTGCTGGAAGCCAAGACCAGGTGACTATAGAGCCAAGCCTCTAACCACACACAGCTGACCACCTCTGATCAGTACCAGGTGTCGGCACTCACTCAAGGGCCTATGGCAGCCATATATCTGCCAATGGGACCATGGAAGATGCCTTATATGACTAGCCCCCACTTCTCTACCCCCCATTTCTCACTGAGCTGCACAGATAACTGAGAATCGTCTATAGAGGACAGCTGTGGCTACAAGACTGGGAAAAGTCAACTGGAGGCAGAAACCCACTTCCTTACACGGAACAGGTTCAGTTCTGGTTCACGCACCCAAAAAGTTCCAAGAAACCAAAGAATAGTAGGTTCTTTAGCATGAGTTAGTTGTTGAAGAACGTGAAGGCAACAATGGCGCCACCCAGTGGTCTGCTGGAGAACCTCTTCTAGGTCTTCTTATGTCCAGTAGTTGATCCGTGCTGCTTTCTGAATGTAAACAAACATCTGGACTACCAGCCCAAACGCTCGCAGGTCATCTATACGCTCCGCCATCTTGGTACTACTGTTTACTACCGCTGTGCAGCGCCCCCTGTTGATGTTGCTTGGTTCCAATAAAAACTGGTGCAAACGCAGCCTGGTTCCCTGAGTAGCACCAAGGTTCTACAAAGCCTGAACAGAACCAGATCAAGGACCAGGGTTCTATAGGTCGAACAGGGCTATCAGACTCCTCTGGTGAACTTTAATAAATCACATGCTTCACTTACAGGGTTTCTTCTGCTCATAAAACTCTGGTCTGATTCGTCCAGGCGCTCGCCAGCACCCCACAGACGTACGGCTGCATGAGGAGCGGGATGCATGTTGCACCTTTTCCCAAAGGGTTGAAACTACATTCGTTGGTTTGCTGAATTTAGAACCATTTTGATATTTGTGTATGCACACAGAGGTACAGAGGTCTTCCACAAGTCAGTGAAACACCCACACACCCACACACACACACACACACTAGTGAACACACACACTAGGGGGCGGTGAGAACACTTGCCCGGAGCGGTGGGTGGTCCTATCCACGGCGCCCGGGGAGCTGTTTTGGGTTAGGTGCCTTGCTCAAGGGCACTTCAGTCGTGTCCTGTCGGTTCAGGGAATCGAATCACCGACCCTCACCTCACAAGCCCGCTTCCCCATCCTCCAGCCCACGACTGCCCTGATTAGCCGAGATTATACATAACAGCATAAACGCTTATGTTAGTGCCTAGAAACAGCCAGCATGCAGCACGCATCAGAAATAGACCCAGCGGATATTTATGTGCTTCACTGCTGCTGCTGCTGCTGCTCGGATGGCTGGTTGTTAGGTACTCTAACGTGAACACAAGCACTCAAGCGGGGCTTTGTTTGGCAGAGAGTAACCATTTCACACCGGATGCGGTAACCGTGCGGTGCCACATCGCACGCAGAACTCTCACACCAGCTGTGCGTGTTCCTGCCACAGTGTTGCGTGAACGGAGAATGATGGACAGACAGACGAGATCTCTCCCGTTCAGATACAAATGTGAGCACTTCATATCTCAGAGCCTCACTCCACATCTCTGAACTTCACACCACACCTCAGACCTTCACTCAACATCTCAGAGCCTCACTCCACATCTCAGAACCTCACTCCACATCTCAGAGCCTCACTCCACATCTCAGAGCCTCACTCCACATCTCAGAGCCTCACTCCACATCTCAGAAACTCACTCCGCATCTCAGAACTTCACACCACACCTCAGATCTCCACTCAACATCTCAGACCTTCACTCAACATCGCAGACCTTCACTCCACATCTCAGAACCTCACTCCACATCTCAGAACCTCACCCCACCATCCACCATTGATGTACTGCCCTCCTTCATCCCCCTGAGTTCTAATCTGTCTCACCTGTTCATCATTAACCCTGTTTGTATAAGCAGGTAAGCTTCTTTGGGAGGTACTGCCACCTCCTGCTGCTTACTGAGTGTTCCTCCTTGTGTCTTCAGCCTACTTGTCTTGATCTCAGTTTGTGTGTTGGTTTCTCCTTTCGGTCTTCTCCCTGTACTTTAGATGCTTGGTCAGTGGCTGTCCTCTGGTATTCTGACCCTAGCCTGTTTTCTGCTCCTCTCTTGCCCATGACTGGTTGGGTAGACGCTGTTCACCTCTGGTTGGTGCATCGTACTGAACCATCTCCTGATTCGTCTGGCATTAAACCTACCATCGCTTTTGGATCTGCATGCATCTGGTAGCCTCACCAAAGTTACAAATAAGGCCAGTCCAATAATCAGGGGTCAGACAGGCAGGGGTCAAAACATACGAAGGCAAGATCAGAGACAAATCCACTACAGCAAAATCCAGGAGACAAAGCCAGTGGTCCAAACCAGAGAGGAATCCCAGCTCGGATCTCAGAGACTTTGCAAAGAGGCAGAGCAAACACAGTGGTATATATGAGAGTCCTAATGAGTCGATGGTCAGCTGCAGGCGTGAGTAGTAGAGGAGAGTGGGTGGAGTCCAAGTGGAGCCTCTCCGGAATGGGGGAAACATCATGACAATCCAAGAACTCCAGTCTTGGAAACTCCTGTTTTTCCCACCTACCTATATATCACTGCCGTCAGACTAAAACCTCAGCACTGTTCAGGTTTTGACATCAGGTGAAAGCGCCTGTAACCTCCTGCAGTGTGTGCAGATTTCATGATAAATGGGCCAAAAGAAATGACCGGGAAAAGTCCGGTTCTGTTGACTTACACTAACAGTAAAGTTTGTTTTTCTCTCTCCGGTAAAGTTCTCATTTTGGAGATTTGTCTCCCAGAGACGTGGGACAAACACAGGACTGTACTTTACATCAGAGCCGAAGGGCTGATGGACCAGAAGGTCTAACCTATTGATTTAGCCTATTGATTCCCGCTGTTTATGAGAGACCGGTCCACTAGGACACAATGACAAAACTATCAGAGCAGACGGAAGCATATCTGAGGCTTAAAGCGCTTGCTGTGATACTCAGGATAAGCACTGAACAGAAACCTGCTTCCAGACAGGCAACAACCCAAAACACAGCGCCAAAACAATCGAGAAGTTTGGCTTTGCAAGGTTTCGGCTCGGCCAAGTTAATCTCCATCACTCCGACTGGCTGTAACGATTGCAATTGGATTGCGAGTTCCTGAGCAGGTAGCATCAACCTGCTGAAATCATCCCTCAAATTTGACGGAGCGGTAGATCATTTCATGTGCCAGTCAGTTGCTCTCAGCCGGCAGATCAAATATCCGCGGAGACGGCGGCCGAGGCGGGATGTAGCCCTTAGATAAACCTACTTCTATTTTAATTTACTTACTTTATTGCAAAACTTTATCTGAGATATGGCACCGCGAACCACACAGGAGGAATCACTCAAGCCTCAGGAGCAGACCCAAAGCCTCACCTGTGGAAAACAAGGGAAGTTTCTGGTTTGCTGCATGGCTCACATTCCCCAAAAGTCAGGATGTTCTTTCTGGAGAGGCCGCCGTCCAGAATAAATCAGGTACACAGACTCGGCAAGCAGCCGGAACGCTCTCAGGCATTCGGCCAGGAGCACGGGGCGCACCCTCTGCAAACTCAATGGCTCCCAATCAATACCAAAGAACTCGGAATTCGGCTAGCGCTCCCTCTGCGCAGCCCACGCAGCCCGCCCGGAGAGGGAGCGAGCGTAATAAAGGGGCCAATTTGCTCCGTGGTTAATAATGGCGGCTACTTTGTTTTCATTGTGCGCCAGGGAGATTATTTATCTCTTATTATGTTCCAGCGCTAAAGCTTTCACTTAGCACGCCAAAGTCAATCTGCAGCCGGGCTTTGATTTATCTTAATTGGCAGCGGCCGTCTGTAAGGAGCATTAAGGACATGTTGCTCGCCTCGGTTTATCGCCCCGCGCTCACGGACGGGGTCAGAATGGACAGCGTCGTTAGCGCCGGTAGTTTCTGACCTTGGACGACTGCAGCAGATTTGTCTATAATAAGCCTGTAGCGAAACGTAGCCGAGCTCTCAACACCGAGAACCAGCGTCTGGTTTATTAGGTCCAACACCTGCCATATACAGTGCTGTGCAAAAGTCAGAGACCCTCTGACCCTCTGTAAGTTCACCGTCCAAGCACAACAACAACGAGCTCCCTGTGACTGAACCGTACCTAACAGCCTGTAACACCTCCACCAGCACCAATAACAGCTGTGACTGGATTGGGCATGTACTGGACAAGTTTCTGGATGTAGACCACATCAAAGTTCAGACACTCTTGCACCAAGGAATTGGTCAGTTGGGGCAGATTTGGTGGATGCCTTCCCTGCGATGAGAAGCTTTCTCCCAAACCATGAACCATCTAAGAACCTGACCATAAACCTCCGGAGAACCTTTGAGAAATGATTATTTATAAGGCGTCATAAGGCATTTATAATATCTTTGATACCAGCTTGTATAATGACTCACAGCTAGTTATAATTACATTCATAAAACGGCATAACAACAAGAGAATGCAACTACATAGTGTCAGGTTTCATAATGCACTATGACATCTGTTCATAAGAGCATTATAAGCATGAATGTTGTACCAGGTCAGGTATGGCTTTAAACAAGCTCAGCTTATTCAGGTCTTAATAAAGCAGAGCAGCATATACTCACCGTATGTCCCGTATGACCAGCTATACAATCTCACATCACTCAGACCACTTATAATGCCCTATAAGTTATAATGTAGAGTTATTAACTGTAATGGCCTGGCATGAAACCATATGAAGTGTTGGATTACATGGGGAATTACATCATTAGTGTCTACACTGTTCTTACGGGCAGATGTTATAAAGTGTTATGAAACCTGACGTGCATACTCTTGCACCGTTAAGTATTACAGTCATTATAACTACTTATGAAACATTAAACAGGTTTATGAGTATTATAAGAGGTTATAAGTATTATAAGCTGTATGCTTTATAATGCCTCATTTATACTGCATTATGAATACCGGATTAACAGGATGGGTTACCGAAAAAACTATGCATGTCTATGTCACTTTGAGCTATGAAGCCTTATACAGAGGTGTTATACCAGTTTACGTGTGTGACCATGAACATGTATGTACAGTTAAAAAAAAAAGCTTACGTCAAGCATTACAGAAAACATTATGAATGCTTTATAGATCTTTATTAATGCACTTATAATGCATTATGGGATACCTGATTTATAGAAAGTATTACCATGCTACATACAATTATAATATGATTATAATGCCTGGCATAAGTAGTTATAATTACATTCATAAAACGGCATAACAACAAGAGTATGCAACTACACAGTGTCAGGTTTCATAATGCACTATGATATCTGTTCATAAGAGCATTATAAGCATGAATAATGTACCAGGTCGGCTATGGCTTTAAACAAGCTCAGCTTATTCAGGTCTTAATAAAGCCGAGCAGCATATTCTCACTGTATGTCCCGTATGACCAGCTATACAATCTCACATCACTCGGAGCCTGTAAAGACCACTTATAATGCCCTATAAGGGTTAATGTACAGGGAAGAAATGAACTGAACATTTTAATTATCTTACAAAAAAACTTTATAGATCTTTATTAATGCACTTTAAAACGCATTATGGATACCTGATTTATAGAAAGCATTACCATGCTACGTATGATATGATTATAATACCTGGCATAAGTAGTTATAATTGCATTTATAACACTTTATGAAGCAAGAGTATATGACTTCAAAGACTTTTAGGTTTTATATGTGGTGTGAATTTGACAAAATAATTTGAACTGAACAGATATTGCATGTCCGGTATTATAAGACATTATGTATGCTGTATAAAGCTGTTATGAACACAGGATCCACACGAAAAGCTTTATGTAGCTTTTCTGGACAGGTTTCTACAGATCACCACTGTTTAACATGTGAATGAGGCTCTGGATCCTCTAAAACAGGTCCAGATCCCGATCCAGGAAATAAATGGCATGTTCCAGTCATTCTGACTGGCTGTTGATACTCAGCAGGAAAGGTTCTGACCAGCATCTGGAAGTGAATGAGGCGGGCAGGGGCTTCCCGAGCGACCGGCGTACAGCAGGTAGGATTAGGTGCAGGACGAGTGTAGTATCTCCAGCACAAGCTGTCACACCCTGTGGGCTTAGGCACTGATCTCATCCCTGCAGCCTCTCCCACTTCAACCACTCTCCCTCTCTCTCTCCATCTCTCTCTCCATCTCTCTCTCTCCATCTCTCTCTCCATCTCTCTCTCCCTCTCTCTCTCCATCTCTCTCTCCCTCTCTCTCTCCATCTCTCTCTCTC